>JAPVLO010001457.1:0-121013 GCA_027257055.1 Cephalopachus bancanus | reverse complement strand
CTTTCCATTTTGTTTTTTGACAGTGTTTAATAACTTAATTACAAAACAGCATATGCTGGTTATGACAATTGAAGCAATACAGGGAGTTAAAAAGTAAAAGCTTGGTCTTTTATTCTTCCACTCTGTATTTGTATTCCTGAGGTTACCATTGTAAAGAGTAAAGAGAGTGTGCTCTCTCTTACACTGTATAATGTTTTTATGTTTATTTTATATTTTAACCAAGTTGTGTCATGTGATACTCCATTTGTAGAATAAAGCATGTGGTGTACATATTTCCAAGATATATGGCATGCAGATCTACTTCATTTCATAAATAT
The DNA here is from genome assembly GCA_027257055.1 of Cephalopachus bancanus. Lineage (NCBI taxonomy): Eukaryota > Metazoa > Chordata > Mammalia > Primates > Tarsiidae > Cephalopachus > Cephalopachus bancanus. The sequence goes on along the minus strand of JAPVLO010001457.1, from coordinate 120,696 downwards.
TTTCTGTTACTATATTAAGATTGAGAATGGGTAAGGAAACAGTAACTCTCCAACACGAGTGGTGGGTGTGATTCGCACAATCACCTTGGGCAGTCAGTTGTAGATGTGTGGCAGGTCTATTACTGGATGTGTCCCATACAGAGATGTCTTGCAAGTTATTGCAGAACACAGAATCCAAAATTTAAAAATAATAATAATAATATAAAGTAATAAGCTAGGAATTAGAAATAACAGATATGATCTGTGTAATTGTGAGAATATTCTGGGACACACTATTCAGTGAGAATCAAGTTTCTGAATAGTTTTATAGTATGATAATTATAAAAATAATGGATAAAGCAGTAAGTAATGAGTATGCTTGAATACACACATGCATTCACATGCCGAAAAAATACAAAACCATGAACTGAGTTTATATTCACCAAATGACTAAGAGTTGCATTTGGATAAGGAGAAAAATGAAATTGTGTCTCCTATATTTTATGAAATATACCTTACAAATGAGAATACAAATTCTATTATCTGTTGAATTGTATTTCATATGTACACACTTACCTCAACTTCCGGTGAAGACATTTTTATGTCTATGCATTGTATTACTTTATTTTTCTGATTGTATTCCATTAGCCGAGAACTGCAGGTAACACCGTATGTGGAATCAGAACAGTGAGAGACAGCAAAAAAGTGTAGTTTCAAATTTGGTGTGATATTTAGCTTATATTATCAATTTCTGCCAGAAGAATCCCTTTGATTCCCAATTAAGTTTCTCTATGAACCCCTGCATAGGTTTTGAGTTTTTAAGTGTCTTTTTCAGTGATAACAAGAATGTGTTTTTTTTTCTGTAACCAGTTAATGTGGTAATTTAAGTGGATTTTTCTTATGTTAAAGAATGTTGTTATTGGAATAACCCAATTATGTCGTGATTTATCCTTTTTATGTATTATTGAGGTTGATTTGCTAATATTTAGATTAAAATGTTTACATCTGTGTTCATGAATGAGGTGTTGCATTAACAGATTGTTATTGGTACTAACTTTGAGGTTTGTTTGGTTTTTTTTGAACCATATTAGCTTTGGTATGATTTAGGTATGCAACTTATCTTACTATTCTCTAAAGTTTTGTACTAAATGGCATTTATTCCTTTATTAACTGTTTCATTGAATTATTTTTAAAAGCACTTTGTCATATATCTGTTTGTTTTCAAAGTAGTGATATTTTGACCTAAAAAGTACAGATTCAAGGGATGATATCTTACTAAACAGAAAAAATATGATAACATAAGAAAATCCATAAGATGAAGCCAGCTCTTCTTTGGAATGATGTCAGTAGAGTCTGACGTGAAAAAAATGAAATAAAAATGATTTCTGTTCTATTGTTAATAGAACCCATCTTCTACTTTGGCGATGTGGAATATTCTGTGGATGAGAGTGCTGGATATGTGGAAGTGCAGGTGTGGAGGACGGGCACCGACCTGTCCAGGTCTTCCAGTGTCATGGTGAGATCTAGGAAAACGGACCCTCCTTCTGCAGATGGTGAGCAGCTTCCCACATCAGCTCTTTCAACTGTTCTACAATTTTCAACTACCATGACACAAGTTTCTTTAAAGCTAAGATAATTCACTCCTATTATAGAAATTTGGTCAAATAGATGTTTTTCCAAAATTATTACTGTGTAGGAGATAAATCTAGGATTTATTTACATTTAAATAAGGTCTACAAATCAAAAGCTAGGTTGCAACATAGGGCTCAAAGACTGTAAATGCAAATGCCTATGTTTGTGTGAATTGGTCCTCTCCTCCTGGCAAATCTAACATTGTTGAATGCTATGACATTATATGCATGAGAATAATCATGCTGACCACATCTTTAAAATCTAATAACATTTTAAGTATCACACAGTCATGCATCTTCCACTTAGCCAAGTGTCCCCATAAACACTTCAGATCCAAAGACTTTCCCCGCACTTCATTTTACAAACTGTCTTAGCTAGTACATAGCTGCCTTTTATTCTGGAGTCTACATCTCCAAAAAGTCTATCATAAAGTTTAGAGCAAGCACAGGATGCAAAATTTCCCTTTGTTTGTTTTTTCCTAACTGGCTAACGATACAAACTCTATTTCTCATGAACACACACATACATCATACAGACATCTCACATTCACTGCACAAAGCAAGCAGGAGTCATACCATTTTAAAAGTCACCCTTAGGTTGCAACAGTTTTTTTAAATGTAGTGCAATCAGCATAGTGCTTTAAGTGTAGTAGGTACCCAGTAAATAATGGTTGAACTACGTTATTCAATTTTTTTATTTCAATAGCTTTAAGTGATACAAATGGGTTTTGGTAACATGGATGCATTCTGTGGTGGGGAAGAAGTCTGGGCTTTAAGGGTACCCATCACCCTTACTAGAGCACAGTGTACCCAGTAGGTGATCTTTCCATCACTTTTAAGAGAAAAATTCAAATCAGAGATGATAAGAGAGTACAAAGGGGAAGAAACAGAGGAAAAGGGAAAATGCAAAAAGAACCTCAAGGTGATGCAGATTTTTAAAAATGAATTTAAGACAGATACACTCAAATATAGCTGCACATTCAGAGATAGATATAAAATGAAAGTCAAAAGAGCAAAAGGTATGAAAACAAAGAAAGAAGCAATAATATTAAACTATTGTCCCTCCTCTCAGAGTTGGTAGATATGGTGACTAAAGAATAAAAGATGGTTTTGTTTTTAGCTACTTTAGATATAAATGAAAGTATTGGCATTAGGTATGTACCCCTTGGTCCCAAAAATATTAAATTAGAGATGAAATAAATCTCTGAGAATAGAAGCTTCTCTCATTGCTTGGGGTGAATGTGGGTGGGCTTGTGGTACAAAACTTGTACCTGAAATGTGTTGCTTTAACCATCAAGCAACCATATACCTAAATAGAATGTCCTATAGTGACTTTGGCAAAAAATTATATGGTTTCCTAACCTTAATACAATTTTAAATATATATTTTAAAAATATAATCTATGATGGTAATATATTTTATTGACATGCTGATTATTCTGAATCTAATTTGTATTAGCTTTATTAGAGTGTTTCAGAATAATGATAGAGGAATTACAACAAAGAAAGCTAAGATAACTAATCCAAAGTCCAAACATTTGACATAGATAACGTTCAGAACCTGGTCTTTTATCTACTATCTTGATAACCATGTAAATAGTAATCTTTTGCATTACATTTAATACACTTTTCTGTACAGTTGAACTGGTGTCTATTTTAAAATAAGAATTATAAATACATCTACATAACTTATTTCATGTATTTTTAAAAATTTAGGCGGTCCTCAACTGAATAATCTTTTTGTTGTTGTTGCTGTCAAAGCTGGAACAGACTATGTGGGCATCAGTCGTAATTTAGATTTTGCACCTGGAGTCAACATGCAGCCTGTTCGCGTTGTCATTCTTGATGACCTTGGACAACCAGTGTTGGAGGGAATTGAGAAATTTGAACTGGTGCTTCGTATGCCTATGAATGCAGCCCTTGGCGAGCCCAGCAAAGCCACAGTGTCCATAAATGACTCTGTCTCTGATCGTGAGTGTTTATTAATTTTACAATGATAAGTAAAATGATAGGCTATGGTTTTTATATATATAAATAAAATAATAAACTATTAATACCTTTATTAGTTTGCTAGGGTTGCCATAACAAAGTACTACAAACTGAGTGGCTTAAATGACAGAAATGTATTGTCTCACAGTTGTTGCTAGAAATACAAAATCAAAGGGTTGGTACAGTTGGTTCCCTCTGAGGGCTACAGGGGAAGGATGTTCAATGTCTCTCTCCTTGGCTTGTGGATGGTTGTCTTGTCCTTCCTATCTCTCTTTGCATTCTGTTTCCTCTACATATGTCCCCTTGTCCAGTTTTGTTCTTTTTATGATGACATCAGTCATATTGGATTAGGACTCCTCTAATGACCTCATTGTAACTTGATTACCTCTGTGAAAACTCTACCTAACAATAAGGTCCCATCCACAGATACTGGGTATTGTGATTTCAACATGAGAATTTGAGAGGAACACAGTTTAACCCATATGGATACTCTAACTAACCATGTCTTCCTTTCTCCTCCTGATCATCATGCTAGAATTAGTCAGTCTCAGAAGAAAACTTTTAGTCTTCTTCTCAGATTTTAAGAAAAAATAGAGATGTTATCATAAGTATCTTGATTGTGCTTTAAGAATTCCCTTCAAGAGAGAGCCTGCCAGAAGCCCAAACACCAGCTGCACACAACTTACTTATGTAGTAAATCCTCACTTATACCCCAGAACTCAAATAAAATGAAATTGAATCCCCCTCACCACAGGTGGAATTGAATTCCCTTTACCACACGTGGAATTGCATAGACTTTTGAGTGTCAATGGTCTTTTTCCACTTCTCAGCACATGATACTTTCTGTCATCCTCCTCCCTCAGACATTCCTGAAATTTCCCTAATAAGATGCCAAAAACATTGTTCTGAGACGTCATCAAAGTAGAACTCTGGTCACTGTTCAACTACAATCACGCTGACAATGCTTGGAGGAATCTAGTCTATTGTTGATGAGACTTATACATGATTGACCTAGCATAGGTGCTACCTAAAAATTATACACACACATATATTCATTGTCAACTTTCCCAGCATGGTATGGGTAAACTATGCAGTAGTTATGTGCACAATATTTATGTTCTTCATATCAAGAAATTTCGAAAGCCATGACTAAGCAACATATATAAATACAAATATCTAAAGGTTTGTGGTTTAACTCAACTTTTAGGATTTCATTACATATTCTTGCTCCACAAAATAGGCAGAACAGAATTTCAAAGCTAAGGAAATCTCTAAAAGTTAAGTGACTTGCTTAAGGTCAAAACATTAGCAAGGCGCTGAGTAGAGACTGAAATACAATTATTCTCACTTATTTTCCATTATTCTTTTTATTAAACCACATCTTCTGAAATACCGTTTTCTTAAGGAAATTTCTGTTCTCTTGGATCCATGAGTTTATTTGTTTTTGCAGTGCCTAAAATGCAATTCAAAGAACGAGTATATACTGGCAGTGAGAATGATGGGCAGATAGTTACAATGATTCACAGGAGTGGAGATATCCAGTACAGGTCTTCAGTGAGATGTTACACCCGGCAGGGGTCTGCACAGGTGATGATGGACTTTGAGGAACGCCCAAACACTGATATATCTATCATTACATTCCTCCCTGGTAAGCTTGAGCTTTAAATGTTTATACAAAATTTGAGAAAGTTTTTGTTGAGAGATATACATCAGGCAGATACAGCTTCCTTAATTTTAATAAACTTATGACATGGTTTTATGTGTTCTGAATGATGATAAGACAAGGTAGATTTTAACAGGTTGAATGAATCTTCTTTTGGTTTCTGTATTAACTTATTGATTTCCACTGATGTGCTATATTTTTATTAAAATTTATTCAGGGGACAAGAACATACCAAATGCACAGAATTCATAATGCTGGAAGTTAAACATAATGTTGAAATGAATGAGATTGAGATAAAATAAATCTCAGATTTTTAGTGTGTATCCAGTGCCTTAAAATATTTAATTGCTTTGATGAAGTAATTGTACTTACAGAAATACATTCTAAGAAAAAGAATAATAAATGTGTTAAAAGATTTTCTTCTGTAGATGTTTATCACGAAGTTATTTATAATAATAAAAGATTAAATAGTGAGAAATTGGAGAATTATTTATTTAAACATTCATATGATGGTATATTTTATAGCCATTAAAATATTTTAAAGAATTGTTAATGAGATGGGAGTAAGTAAGTTCAGGATATAATATTGGTCCCACTTTTTAGAGACAGAGACTTAATTGTTACAGGCTTAGTGTTTGTTCAGTAAAAGTTAGTAATACTAGAAACTAGTATTGAAGTCAAATTAACAAGGCTGTTAACTTTGTTTCCTAATTGTAGTGCTAGAAACTCATGAACAAAATTGTCATTTGCTATTTTTCCCTTGTTTCTGAATGGCAGAACTTAAAGACAGAGATTTTTAAGATTCCCTGTACAGATAAGGGCCTGTTTCTATGGCCATACCATCCTGAACACGCCCAATATTGTCAGATAAGGGCCTGCCATTGTGTGTATTCAAACATATGTTCACTTATTCAGCTAATATTTGTTGAAGGCATATTACATGCCAAACACAATTCTTTGCACTGATACAGCAGGAAAAAGCAACATCCTTGCCCTTTTTGGTGCCTACATTCTAGCAGATGGTATCTTTTTGGACTATGGGTTGTGATTGACCTGCTGACATCATTATTGTTTCAGGTGAGACAGAAAAGCCATGTATCCTTGAGCTGATGGATGACATGCTCTATGAGGAGGTAGAAGAGCTCCGCCTGGTGCTGGGTGCTCCACAGAGCAACTCTCCTTTTGGGGCTGCAGTTGGAGAACAAAATGAAACTCTGATAAGGATTCGAGATGATGCTGATAGTAAGTGTTTTTTGTGTGTGCTCAATTGTAAATTGGGAACTGAAACTCATCCAAGCCAGGGTCTTAAGTAGCTCAGAAAATAACCCTCTCTTTCTAAGGTTTCTTAAGTAATTGAGAAATAGGAAGAAGGTTAAGACAAATGGAGAACCAAGTAAACCATTAAAATGAATAAAGTTGATGTTGGAGTATATGGCTGATTATTCATTTGGTTTTGAGAGAGAGCGTCTCGCTCTGTGGCCCAGGCTAGGGTGCAGTGGTACCATCATAGCTCACTTCAATCTTGAACTTCTGGACTCAAGCAATCCTCCCACCTCAGCTTCCGAAAGCATTGGGACTACAAGCACGAGCCACTGTGCCCAGTCAAAAATATGGTTTATATCTAAAGACTGGATCTCAAGCATCCATTCCCACCCTCCCCCACCACACACATCTTTGGGTACAGGTAGACCTACAATTTCCTTCTCCCCTCTGCCTTTCAGTGGCCTGTTCACATATAATTTATGATATATGGGGACAGCCTGAAGCACATGCTGGCTGGGGATTGGTTAATTCCCAGGAATTAGCTCAGCCTCACATGTCAGATGCTCCCACTAAAATGGAGAGAGAGAACAGAGAAGCCAGGTATGTAACAATCATGAAGTTCTAACCACATGGAAAGAAATAATAGAAATATTAGAATGGGGGAAAAGTTTCCCCTTACTAACAATTTAATTTGTCTGTGTTATTTTAGAGACTGTTATTAAATTTGGAGAAACCAAATTTAGTGTCACTGAGCCCAAAGAACCAGGAGAGTCTGTAGTTATAAAAATTCCAGTGATCCGCCAAGGAGACACTTCGAAGGTTTCCATTGTAAGAGTCCACACCAAGGACGGCTCAGCCACTTCTGGAGAAGACTACCACCCTGTGTCAGAAGGTAAGGGGCTCCCAGGGCCTATCTCTGGATAGATTGTGCCAACACTATGTGCTAATGCTGGTGCCCTTGCGAAAAAGAAGATAAACTTCCAGTTAAAGTAAAAACAGACATACACTTTTAAATTAATCTCCTTCCAAGAAACAAAAACAATGGAGTTTATTTCCAGGTTTTTCCTTTATGACCAACAGAATACATGGGTTAGGACTTAGGGCAATTTTGAGTGGATGCACTAGATGACTTTCTGTTTTGAGTCTATTTTAACTGTTTACTGGTTTTACCTCTCTTATAGTAATCAGATATTAAGTAATAATTTTCTATACTTTTCTATTATATTGCAATATGTTTGATAACTGTGATGATAATCTATTTTAGAAAACACCAGCAATGTAAAACTAAACCTAGAAAATTTTGTGTTAATAAAGGACAGTAAAAGTCTGATGAAAAACCAAGCACAAAGACCTTTCATTCCCCTTCTTCTGCAAATTGTAGTACCATTTCACCATTTACTTCTATCAGTAATTAAAACAAATCAGTTTTCTCTCTCACTCGCTTGCTCTTTGAGTTATTTGCTGACAGAATAAACATAAATCTATGTCAAAAATTAAGTTTATGAATGATTTGGAGTTCTAATTATCCACTGTATTTCTACTTCCCTTCCTCTCACTACCAGCAATAATTAGTTCTTGGCGATCATAGTGCATCAGGCATTCATCTTGATCTTCTATCTTGCAACAAAGTTTAGAAAATGACACATGGGTATTACTCAGTCAGTAGCAAATACAGCAAAAGAAAAACAATAGCTTCTTCCACAAGGGGCTCATATTGTCTTTGCATATAATGACAAACATTTGATAAACCACTATAGAACTCCAAAGTTATCCTCAGATTATTCTCTATGTAAAGAACAATAATGCATTCGCTATAAATCACATATAATTCAAAAGCAGAGAAAACAAAACTAATTTTACTGAGTTATAATGTCTAAAATAAGTCTGTAAGGAGTAGATTTTGCCTGAAAGAAAAACCTTGTAAATATCAATAACAGGATTTTAACAGCAATTGCTTCTCTTAGAAATAAAAAGATTATTTTTGCTAAAACAAAAATGAAATTATAGTCATGTAAACTGACAAATAAAGTCAGAAAAAAATTGACATTTTAAAAAATAATTAAACAATATTAAATCAGCCTGTTTATCTCTTTTAGCTCATAAATGTCAACATGCTGTTCATAATGTTTATAATAAAAATTTATGAATTTTGGGGGGGAACATGTTCTTATTTCTCCCTTTGAGGTTCAATTTGAGGTCAGTCCTTTGCAAAAAGAATACAGGAAAAGAATGAAATATAGAATAAAATTTAAAACTTTTTGTGTGCTAAAAAGTCTAAAGTGACAGAAAAAGAAAAATGTGAATGAGAAAACTTGACTCTCACCTAGCAAATATACTATCAGAAAACAATAATGTAAATATTTATTTTAAATATTTAATTTTTTAGCTTCTTAGTAATATGATTTGTATAGCTCAGGGGATTACAAAACCTTGAATGTTTACAGGGCTAAGACAAACAGGGGAAATGAGTGAAGCAAGAGAAATATGAGGGAAAATGGAGTGACCAATGTAATTAGACCAGAAAGTTCACTCCTTGCTGAGAAAAGCCCGTACTATCATAGCCTAGTGCCATAAACTATTGCCATACAGAAAGGTGCAAAAGAACTCAAAAAAACATGTATTTTCCTCTAAAATTCTCAGATTTTTAAGCGTGAGAAACTAATTTTTTAATGTCACATCATACAGGTCAAATCAAACAAATTAGTAGGCCAGCAACAGTCAGCTGTTTTCAACTACTGGAACAAGAATCAAACATTCTCTCAGGATATAAGAAGTCTGTAACTGATGGACTCAGATAACTGTCATATAATGGATTCAAACAACTGTCATATGATGGACTCAAATGCTAAGGCAAATTGAAAAAAACTACTGTATCTAGAAACAGAACTCATTTTAAAAAGAAAAAGAAAATCTTTATCTTTAGAGATTAAGAGAAAAAAAGTCCTTTTGGTGATTAATAATTTAAAAATTGAAGTAGAATAACACAAATACACTGCAGATACACCTTCATCTGGCAGACTTTAAAGGGTTTATAATTTAGAATTATAATGATAGAACTACAATTACCTCAGAAAGTCGCATCTGTTATCTGCTCTCATTGGAATGATTAGGCTTTATATTCTTTATCTCTTTTTTGAAACTGTACCTCCAAAGGTATAGGAATACCAACAAGATAGTTTATCAAGTTTAGCAGTATAATCAGCTGCTTAATCATAAGTTCAATAAGACCTAATACTTTTAACATTTTAATCATCTTGAAATGAATGGTTAAGAAAAGGATTCTGATAACTCAATTTTATTTTCATGACAATGAAACAGTTCTTTTTAGTGAGAAGGGAGCAGGTGAGGGGAAAAAAGTCACCTAACATTTATCTAAAATAACTTTTTTAAGAGCACCAGAAGAAAGAAGTCTTTTTGAAATGCAATTTGATATTGTATAAAAATCAATTTTATATCTAGCTTTCTACATCTGTACATGAGGTGTATACCGTCACATTTGATTCTACCTGTGATCGCCTTAATTTGACTTGAGTCACATTGGTTTAGAATTCTAGGGAAATGCGTTTATCTGATTATGTCCCAATATTAAGACTATTGATTGTCCCATAATTCAGCATCTTTTCAAACTGTAGGCCAACAGATCAATTATCTTATTATTAGAATTTTCTTTCAATTAGAATACAGTAAAATAAAAAATATTAAAGTGTGGTGCATAGAGTAAGAATAAGTGATGTTTGTCAAACTTTTGATTCCATTTTACACACACATGTTACACACACAAGTATACTGGGCCAAATTTTCACTGTAGGCCACAGTCAAAAAAGCTTAACAAAAAAGTTTTATCTTCATATGCAAAAAATTTAAATCTGTGATTTTGCATTTCTAGAAATTGAATTTAAGGAAGGAGAAAACCAGCACATTGTTGAAGTTGAAGTACTCTTTGATGGAGTGAGAGAGATGAGAGAAGCCTTCACTGTTCACCTAAAACCTGATGAAAATATGATAGCAGAGACACAGGTAAGTAATGTAATATGTAAGTAAATTCATGGCCAGCATTTTGTCAGAGAAAATGCATATTAGTGTCATATAGCATACCATAAAGTAAAGAAACTTTGTGCAAGCCTTGCATGAAACAGATGTGCATAATTCTTTTTCAATACCAGAATAAATTTTGTTCTGATTAGACCATAATCAAGCAATTTCTAAAACTGTTTTGAAAACTAGTGTGTGTAAAAACTCAAGGACTTGAGTCACTAAGCCCCACACCAACCCACTTCCCTTCTCTGTGTCAGTCAGTAGTGACTGAACTTGGAATTAACCTACAGAGAAAATCATCATCTCAGCACAGAGGAGTCTATTAACTTAGTACCATAACTCATTAAAACATACATCTTAACCCACAAAACAATTTGTTAACCTCAGAATCCCCACCTATTTCTCCTAGTTTTATCAGAATTTGATGTTCAGAACCTCATGACCAAAATGTTACTATCCTAAAACTTGTTGGTTTTTTTTTTCTAATTTAATTTACACCATCATCGGCCAGATTTTCCTCAAAATGAACATAATTTCCACAGAATTTTTACCTTTAAATGGAAAATAATTTTTAAAACTACATTTCATTTTAGAAACAGATTAATTTCTATATCTATGCTTAAATTTGCTATATTGTGTTTGTTATTTCTTACTATTAGTATGAGGTCAGATTGGGAATTATTTTTTTATTAATTATTTTATCATTTTGTAATCTTGACTACTTGATGACACTTCTGCTACAGTGCCCTGTTTTTTGGTTTTTTTTCTGAGTCACATTTGAAATATAAGTATAGGCAGAAAATATTTATCAAATATAGTTGTATGTCTTGAGCACATAAAAATGAATCTTTTATTATTATTTATATGGAGTAGTATATGAAATCTTTTGGGTGAAAAGAACAGAGATTCATTCAAATTACTTCCAAAGATCAAAGCTTCCTTTAAGAATATACTTGTAGCCGGGCTTGTTGGCTCAGCCTGTAATCCTGAACTTTGGGAGGCTGAAGTGAGTGGATTGCCTGAGCCAGCAGGTTCGAGACCCACCTGGACAACTTGGCGAGACCTCATCTCTACAACAAATCAAAAAAATCAGCCAGGCATTGTAGCGCATGCCTGTAGTTCTAACTACTTGGAAGGCTGAGGCAGAAGTATCGCCAGAGCCCAGCAGGATGAGGCTGTGGTGGCCAGGAGCGTGCCACTGCACTCCAGTCTGGGAGACAGAGTGAGACTCCAACTCAAAAAAAAAAAAAAGAATATACTTGTAGCCTAGTCCCATTGGCTCATACCTATAATCCCAGTACTTTGGGAGGCTGAGGCAGGAGGATCACCTGAGACCAGGAATTCAAGATCAGCCTGTGCAACACAGTGAGACTCAGTCTCTACAACATTTTTTTAAATATTAACTGATATAAACTACCAGCAAGTAGTAAATAACTATTTTAAAACAAAAGAATATACATGTAAATATAGGTTGAGATCTGTGGTGTGTAGTCATATATTGGAAGCTTATTTACAGGAACCAGATTTACAGAAAAATGTTTTTGTCTCCTTGCCCAGCAGCAGATGTGCATAGCTTCTGCTTCTGTCTGGAACTTGACTTCTCTCCTTGTGTTTCAGATGGTGCCTTCTAGCTTCTGCTCATTTACAGCTTTGCCTGTCACTGGCATCTGCTTGTGATATGAACAAGGTTCCAGGGTCATGTGCAACAAGTCACATAGGGTCTGTCTCTCTGCAAGGGCTCTGGATATGACAGTTTTATCATAAGAGGCTGTCAGATTGCCAGGAGTCATGAGTGTTGTCCTATGCAATAGAAACGTTTAGCACTTTACTAACTAGTGATAATTATCCTTTCCTTCTAGGTGACCAAAGCCATTGTGTACATAGAAGAAATGAGCAGCATGGCAGATGTCACTTTTCCTTCTGTCCCTCAAATTGTGTCCTTATTGATGTATGATGACACTTCCAGAGCTAAGGAGAGTGCTGGCCCCATGTCTGGCTATCCTGTCATCTGTATCACAGTGAGTAGGAAATTGACAAAATTGAGGAAAATTGTAAAATAATTATTTTAAATAAGTCTGAACCTTGCTCAATATAGTATTGGCTTTGTCGTGAAAAAATAAAGGTAGGAAAATACTACAAGGCTTAAACTTTGAACTTAGCAAATATAACATTAATCAAATAAAGGCTCCCATCTTTCTTCCTTCACCCCAACAAAAGCTCATTAACTGCTGTGTGTACAGTGTTTGTTATCTCAGAGTCTGTCACTGATAGAAAAATAAATAAGATATGAACTCTGCACTAATTTAAAAATAAGGAAAAGAAAATATATAGAAATCAGTAACTAGCATAAGGCAAGATGTGATCATTACCAAGAGAATGATACAAAGTAGAAACTAGAGCTGGAGCTCCATGTATGAGGGAGACTTGGATGGTAAGGTGAAATTTCAATAGTTTAGAATGAGAGTCAGATAAGGGATGGTCATTCAAGCAAAAAGGGGCTGGGAACAGTGACTCACGCCTATAATCCCAGCACTTTGGGAGGCCTAGGCAGAAGGATTGCTGGAGTTCAAGAGTTTAAGACCAGCCTAGGCAGCATAGCAAGACCTTTTCTCCACCAAAAAAAAAAAAAATCAAAAAAATTAACTGGGGATGGTGATGCGTCTGTTGCCCCAACTACTGGAGAAGCTAAGGTGGAAAGATCGCCTGAGCCCAAGAGGTTGAGGCTGCAGTGAGTCATGATTGTACCACTGCACCCCAGCCTGGGCGACAGAGTGAGACCTTGACTCAGAAAGCAGAAAAGGAAGAAAAAGGGAGGGAGGGAGGGAGGCAAGAAGGGAGGAGGAAGGGAGAGAGGAGGAAGGGAGGGAGGAGGGAGGGAGGGAGGGGAAAGGGAGGGAGGGGGGAAGGGAGGAGGGACAGCAACATAAGCTGCAGAACTACAGCAAGAGGAATAGCATTAAAAAAAGTACATTATTACTACTTTTAAAATTTACCTTCTCTTGACTAAATTGTAAGCTTCTTGTGAGCTAAAACTATGACTTATTTTTATGTCACAACAGTTCTAGAGCAGTGACCCCATATAATAGGTACAAAATAAATGCTTATCGACTTAACATAGAAAAACTAATAATTTGATGCCAAGTTATAGAAATCTTTACAAGTCATCTTAAGGATTTGCACTCAATCTGTTGAAAGCAGGAAGCTGTTGCACAGAAGAATGATCAGAGGGGTTATGTTGGCAGGTTAACAGGGTAAGAGTGTGTCATTGGGCTAGAGAGAAAGGCCCTGAATTGTACAGGGAGCTTCTGCTGGGAATGGAAAGAAAGGGATCAACTCAAGCAACATTGCAAAGGAAGAATCGGCCAAGTTCACTCACTCGCTGAACTTGAGGTTAAGATGAAAGAGTGGGAGGAAGTGAGGGAGGGAGGAAGGAAGGAGTGAAGGATGGAGGGAAAGAGAAAGAATAAGGATAACTTGACAACTGAGGATTCAAGATATCATGGTATGAATAACAATTTTATGCCTATTAAATTAGAGGTAGGAACATCCAATAAGCTGTTTGAAGGAATAGAAAGTTGCATGAACAGCAGGTAGAAATGGGGAGACAGCAGCAGTGAAAACACAATACCATTGTAAATTGAGAGGAATAATTTTCTCGTTGTTCTGTACTGTGGTCCTAAGACAGTTGTTTGTCTTCCATAGGCTTGCAACCCCAAATATTCAGACTACGATAAAACCGGCTCTATTTGTATAAGTGAGAGCATCAATGACACTCTGACCCAGTACCGATGGCTGATTAGCGCACCTGCTGGCCCTGATGGCGTGACCAGCCCCATGAGAGAAGTGGACTTCGACACCTTTTTTACCTCATCCAAGATGATCACGCTGGACTCCATCTACTTTCAGCCCGGCTCCCGGGTACAGTGCGCGGCTCGTGCTGTGAACGCCAATGGAAATGAAGGCCTGGAACTGATGAGTCCTATTGTGACCATTGGCAGAGAAGAAGGTAGGACATTGCCGTCTGCACATGAAGATCTCCAGAATACCATGGAATATTCCAAATATCTAATTTGGGGTTATTAATTCTTCCAAATATCCCATGTATTCCATAAAACTCTGTAAGTATTTAAAAGTGAAAATCAATTTTACAAAAATACTCATTAGAAAACAAAATATTGTGTTCATCACACATTCTTAGTCACATATTATATGCCAAATAGTGCTTTATGCTGGCAATAAGAAAAATAAGGCAGGATCCCTGCCCTCAAGGAATTCATAGTCAATTGAGGACACAGATAAATTTTAGTGTGGATGGGGTACCAAAGTGCAAAAGAAGGAGTGTTCATTTTCACTTTAAGTGGATCAGGAAATGCTCATCAAAGGGGAGATGTTTAAAGCTGAAGACCAGCATTCTAAGCGAACTCTCACAGAAACAAAAAACTGAATACCACATGCTCTCAGTCATAAGAGGGCCCTAAGCATTGGGCACACAAGCACAAAGGCAAGAACAACTAACACTGGGCACTGCTAAAGAAGAGAGAGAGAGGAAGGAAGGATAAGAGGCACACAATTACCCACTGGGTACCATGTCCACTACCAGGGGAAGAAAGGGCCCATTAGAAGCCCAAACCCTACCTGTATGCAATTTACTAATGTAGCAAATCCTCACATGTACTCCACAACTCTAAAATGAAAAATAAAGATAAACACAAATTAAAACTTTGGTTTTAAAAATCTTTAAAAAGACAGGAGATGCTTAAGTTGAATCTTGAAAATGGTAGAGGAAAACAAGCATGGACAATGATGTAGGGAAGCATGAAAGAACATGGAATGTTCTGGAAATGATCACAAGCAGAAAAATGGAGAAGCTTGTGAGAGAGAGAGAAGGAAGGATCAGGAGGCAAAGCAGAATGGTATGCAAGGGTCAGATCTGGACAGGGTTTCATATACCATGCTAGGAGCTTAGATGGTTATGGGATGAGTAGGGAGAAGTTCATTGGTTACAGCAGGGGAAGGACAGTTCAGGTGGCTAGGTTTGTGCAAATGCTCACACCCTGTTGTAACTAGGGAGGTTGTATTTGGGGCTGGAGCCAGGAATACATTGAGAATGGAGAATAGGACGTGGCTGGAGACAGCATTGGAAAGACACGAAATCCACTTTATAAATGAATCCTTCGCCCTGCAGAAGAAGTTTTAAATTAGATTTTAAAAGATAGATTATATGTATACAATTCTATTTCTAAAATTTTCATTTGCATACAGTATTCAGAATTACATTTATTGCATAAAAAGTGTCGTTTGTGTTGGGTACAAAAAACATCAACAATACCTTAAAATTGGTCCTCTTATTAATAAAGCAGACAGCCAAGATGATGGGGCCTGCCTCTGGATTTATTGCGATTCTAGCAAATACCTGTTTTCTCTGTTTTGTACAAATTAGAAAAGAAATCATATATTTTCTAGTTCTCTTGAATTATAATCCAGCATCTTGGTCTCTTTCATGATGTTCAAATGAAAATATCACAATTCTCTTGAAGGAAATATTGGTGGAAGAGTTCCATGTCAAAATTCTTAAGGGTCACTGAGAAATATCAGACAACTGGAGAGAAATAAATAGATATAAAATGGATTATAATTTATAATACATACTTTAAGAAGTTACATATATAAAGAGAACTCTATTGTACACATTTTCCTCTCTGATTTTAAGGAGACTTTGGTTTTTGTTTTTAAAATGAGTGCATCTTTAGTTTTATTCACTTATAAATAATATATATTTTATAATTAATCACAGCATATTATTGTAGGGCAAAAAATCAAATTTACTTAACTACATTTTTTCTCTTGATTTTCAATCATTTTAATTGCATCTGTTCACACTGTATTTAAATGATTTTGTGAATGTGATCATGACCTAGAATGATGAGCACATATTAAATCACATTGAATATTACTAACTTTTCTTAAACTTTTAAAAATCTCTAAACTAAGTGGCCACTAACTTGTCTACTGGGATTGCTTCTCACACCAAGCTCTTCTGCTTCTTTGTAATATACATTCTTAACCTTGCCCTGGGCCACAGATAATTTTAAAGTACATAGAAAAATAATAGCTTCTTTTTTAAAACTATAGAAAAATAATGACTTCTATTTTTAAAACATAGAAAAAAATAAGTTTCTGTTTGTAAAATATAGAAAAATAATAACTTCTATTTTTTAAAACATGGGGGAAAAAGGCTTCTATTTTAAAAATATTCCTTAGGTGTTATCTGTTATCTTCTTTCTGCATAAACATGCTCATTTTTCCTTGAGGTCTTTGCCAGCCCCGTGTGCCTGGGGTTGTGGGGGCGGAGCCATTCTCAGCCAAATTGCGCTACACAGGCCCTGAGGACCAAGACTACACAAACCTTATCAAGCTCACTGTCACAATGCCGCACATAGATGGTAGGTAACATGGGTAAGCAAATTTGTGGAAGTGTTTTGGGCTCCTCATTACCTGGTTTATTTTATTTATTATCTCTAAATGACCAAGTTTAAATAAGTGACCACTTATTTGCAACTTGACATTCAAGTCCTCTGCTTCTTTCAACTGTTTCTGCTTGCTTTCCCCTCAGTTTTTTTTTTTCTGGTTGTTGTTTGTTTTGTTTTTTTAATTGGAGTATTACTCTGTCACCCTGGCTGGAGAGCAGTAGCATGAGTATGGATGGCTCTCTGCAGCCTCAATCTCCTGGACTCAGGCGATCCTTCTCCTCAGTGTCCTGAACAGGTGGGGCTACAGGCACATGCCACCATGCCCAGCTAATTTTTTTTTCTAATTTTGTATGGAGTTAAGCTCTCACTATATTGCCTAGTCTGGTCTCAGACTCCTAGGCTCAGGCAGTCCTCCTGCTTCCGCCTCTCAAAGTACTGGGAGTACAGGCAAAAGCAACCATGTTTGGCCACACCCAGCTTTCAAAAGTCTTCAATTTAAGAATTTTTAAACTTAGATGAATGTAATACATGTCTAAACACAATAAAATGAAACTTTGGCTGACACGGTAACTTTTATGAAGGAGCACAAATGCATCTTCAAACATGAACTTGGAGTTAAAATAAAGCATTCTGGTGTCTCCATGCTACTTTCAACATGTATTTGCTATTTCATAGCTCTCTCAATATTTATTGTCTAACTAAGGCTTTTCCTAGATATTAAAATAAAATAATAAATGAAACTAACAGGTATTATATTTTAAGTTTATTTTTCTCTGGATGGGGAGCTCTAACCAGAATGTGTGAATTAGTACTTTACAACATGAACGTTTCCCCATGTATGGACTTTTTCAGTTATTTTACACTCAAGTCACTTTATACTTGAAGTGAATGGTTCATATTAACTGTAATACCTGGGGTGTTAGTTATATTTTAAGTAGCTAAGGGAGAAGCAACATTAGGCAGCATTGGGAGCTACAAGGTAATATCTACCCCCTTAGAACAAGGATATCTTGCCTTGTCTGCTTATTTCAACCCTAAATTTGTCCCCGTGGGGGTAGGCGGACAGGAGTCTGCATCTCTTTACAATATAAGTTAGTCCCTGTGACCACTCAATCTCTAGGCTCATGTGGAGGTGTAATTCAGAGTTGCAAAGGACTGAAAAGGGACCCATCGGGGGAAAAACAGACCTATAACACTTCTTTCCTAACAGAAAGAGTGGTCCCTTATGTCAGGGGTTCCCAAGCCCCAGGCTGCAGACCAGTAACCAGTCTGTTGCCTGTTAGTAAAGGGGCCGCACAGCAGGAGGTGAGCAAATGAGAGCAGAGCTCCCACCTCCTGTCAAATGGGGGTGGGGGATCCGATTCTCATAGGAGCCACCAACCCTATTGTGAACTGCGCATGCGAGGGATCTAGGTTGCACGCTCCTTATGAGAATCTAATGCCTGAAGATCCGCCCCAGCACCCCACCCCATCCTCAGCCTGTGGAAAAATTGTCTTCCACAAAACCGGTCCCTGGTGCCAAAAAGGTTGGGGACAACTTCTTTATGTCACTCCTAGACCTTGACTTTGCATTTTCTGAAACATTCAATAGCCACAGCTCTGCCAGAAGCACGGCCCAGATGGACCAGTTCTTTTGCGAGCCAGGGTTTGCCCTGGGAGAATCTGAGAGGGATAGGTGGGAAGGGCTCTAGGAGACCTCTTTCATAGTCTTCTGCCAGGGGTCAGCAAATTGTGGCCTGTAGCCAAATCCAGCCTGCTGCCTGTTTTCCTATGGTCTGCAAACTAAGAATGGCTTTTACATTTTTTAATGTTTAGGGAAAAAAACAAGACTATTTATACCCATGAAAATTATATGAAATTCAAATGCGGTACCCATAATAAAGTCTCATTGTAAACAGTTATGTCCATTCCTTTGTAGAGTGATGGTTTTCACTCTGCGATGGCATTAAACACATTCAACAGAGACCTCAGTAAAACATTTACTATTTGGCCCTTTACGGAAGAAGTTTGCCAATCCTTAGTCTGTACTGTATAGCAGTAGTTTTTAAATCTCAGGACATCTTAAAAATTATTGAAGAACTCAAAGACATTTTATTTTTGTGGGTCCTATCTATAAATATTTACAGGATTTAAAATTAAAACCAAGAAACTGTTAAATATTTATTTATTCATTCGTTCATTTAAAAATAACAAAAATAAATGTTACATACATGAAAAACATTTAAGAAAAATAACTACAAGTTATAAAATAAAGAATAATTATGAGTGCAATGTTTTATATTTTTGAAGTTATTTCTAATGCCTGGCTTAATAAAAGACAGCATGATTCTCATATTTGCTTCTGCATTCAATTTATTGCTATCTATCACATCTAGTAGCCTATAAAAATCTTGACTGTATACTCATGAGAAAATACAGGTGGAAAAATCAAATAATAACTTACTATCATTATAAAAATAGTTTTAATGTCATAAATCTTCTGAAAAATTCCTGAGGAAGCTTGGGGTTCTTAGGATACTGCCTTGATATTACTGCTATGAAGTATTTTATTTTATTTTATTTTAGTCAAGGTTTCATTATTGCACCCAAACTGTACGGCAGTGGCACCATCACAGCTCACCACAACCTTGAACTCCTGGGCTCAATCAATCCTCCCTCCTCAGCCTCCTGAGAAGCTGGAACTACAGATACATTCCACCACACCTGGCTAATTTTTGTATTTTTTGTGGAGATGAGGTCTCGCCATGCCTCCTAGGCTAGTCAGACTTCTGGGTTTAAGCAATCCTGTCACTCAGCCTCCCAAAGTGCTGGGATTACTGGCAAGAGCCATCATGCCCAGCCTGCACAATATTTGATAACACTTTTTTCTCAAGATGAAGAAATGATAAAATGTTTAAAGTTCTTGGCTGCCTGTAAGAATGGTAACAATAATTTCAACTTCTCGTAGGCATGCTCCCTGTGATCTCCACTAGAGAGCTTTCCAACTTCGAGCTCACCCTCAGCCCTGACGGAACAAGAGTTGGAAACCACAAGTGCTCCAACCTCTTAGATTATACTGAAGTGAAAACGCACCACGGTTTCTTGACTGATGCTACAAAAAATCCAGAAATAATTGGAGAGACATATCCCTACCAGTATAGCTCATCTATCAGAGGTTCTAATACCTTACGCTTCTACCGAAACCTGAACCTAGAAGCCTGTTTGTGGGAGTTTGTCAGCTACTATGACATGTCAGAACTTCTCACTGACTGTGGTGGCACCATTGGAACGGATGGACAGGTACAGATTTTTAGCATCTGAGCTTTGGTCACTGAATAAACTAATTGGTTTGTTCCATCAGACAGATTTGCTCTAAATCCCAACTCTAGTCTTCTAACCCAGTGATGTCAGTCATGTGTCAAAACGGGGACCAGATGACTGGCATGGAGGGTGTCAAAACCCATGTCTATTTATGGAACAATGGGCCAAAACAGATGTATTTTTTGACAATGGGTTAGAAATATCGTGTTTATATCAAAAGGATGCTGTATAATATTGCCTTAAACTCCAAATCTACTCTGATACTATAAAAATTCAGATACTGATTTCTCTTCAATGTATGAATTATCTTTTTTTTTCTTCTATGCATAGATGCCTGTAATGTTGCATTATGAACCTCCTAAAATGAGAATTTACAGTTCGGGACTCAGTCTAGTATTTTCCCTTCTTACACCAACTTTCTTCTTCCTCTGTCTTCTTTCTCTTCTTCTAGCCTCCAGTTTCACCCTCCTCCCTTCTCTTCCTAGTTTTCTTTTCCTCCCTGTCTTATTTCTCCATCATAAATACAGCCAAAAGTATTTTCATTATAAGATTATTTTAATTTCTACTCTAAAATTACTGATTCTTCTTCACACTACACATTTACATATAAAATACACACATGCAAACAACACACAAAATCCTCACCCCACCATCATCAGCTACAAAGTTGTTAAAAGGATAAGGAAGCAGTTTCCATTGAGGTCATAATAGAGAATCTAAAATATATAGGATGCCATTTAAAACTGTTATGAGTATTTGAACTAAAAGCAATGTTCTGTCTTTTTTTTTTTTTTTGAGTTGGAGTCTCACTCTGTCGCCCAGACTGGAGTGCAGTGGACGCTCCCAGCCACCGCAGCCTCGACCTGCTGGGCTCTGGCGATCCTTCCGCCTCAGCCTTCCAAGTAGCCGGAATTACAGGCATGCAATACCACACCCGGCTGATTTTTTGATTTATTGTAGAGATGAGGTCTCGCTGCCCAGGCGGGTCTCGAACCTGCGGGCTCAGGCAATCCACTCACCTCAGCCTCCCAAAGACGCGGGATTACAGGCTGAGCCACCGAGCCCAGTGCAATGTTCTGTCTTAATTGAACTAAACAAAGAGTATATAAGTAGATCTATGCATTAAAATGTTGAATGGTATGTGGACTATATCATGCTCTTTAAGATTTAACTAAGGTGAGGCCATATTTTTTTTGTGCTATATTCCTAAGATGTTAAAATATAAAATAAGTGGTAGCAAGAAAAAACTAGATAGCTAACTAAGATTTTCCCACAGCAAAGCTGGTATTGATGTTTTATTGGACTCAAAGATAGTGAGACATTACCATAGCTACCTCTTCCACAGTAGCATAGTCAGTAACTTGCAGGGATTGGTAAAATCCCAAATAAAAGCACCAGAAGAAAGGCAGTATGAAATGATGGAAAGAATCTGGATAATGGAATCAAGCAAATGCAGTCTCCAATTTGGCACTGAGATTTTCGAGCTGTGTGTCCTTGGGCAAGTTACTTATGCCCTTAGAGGTGTTAGTTCTCCAAATCCCTCTTTCCAAACCTGTCTTTGCCACCTAAAAAGAAAAATGAAGAAAAAAACAAAAAAGACTTTATCTCCAGGATAAAAATAAAAGGTCATATTAACAATTCTATCTAAACCTTTTCCTTTATAAATATAATATCATATCTCTTGTTTCTTTATCTTTTCCTAACAAAACTGTTTTCAATCCATGACAAATGATTTTTACTTCCTTTCTGGTTGGTCTTCTCTCAGAATCTCACTTATATCACAGGATTTAATGGCAAAAACAAAATTGAATATAGTAACAGGATTGCATTGTAGTTCTTATTCATCTTTGTTCAAATCACCTTGTCCTATGGAGCCTCTCTGTGTGTCTCATCTAGTTTATGATCTGTTTTTACCTTCAGGAATGTTTTCTATCTTTTCCACAAAATGGCAGCACTTCTCCATCTCTTATACATGTTTTCCAGGTAGCCTTTTCTAGTAAACACCTGTACTTACCAGGATTAAGCTTTATGCTATTACTTCTGTCCACTTCTTCATTGTTTCATGGTCATTTTGAATGCAAAGCCTATTTTCTGATGTGGTCATTCCTCAGACTAAATGTTACTATAAAATTCTCTGCTGAAGTGACTATACTTTTGCTAGATTTTTTTTTTAAATTCCAGTTTCTGTTTTGAATTCTTTGAATCCAATATTTTTTTTCTTTCTAAGACTTCTGCTAGATAGAAAAGTCATTGCTCTTCTTCTGTAGTTGAATTTCCAATGGTTCTACTCCATTGGGTAAGAATTAGCCACTGCGGGTTTTCAGTTGTTTCACCTGCCAGAAAAGTCTATATTACATAATATTAGGAGAAAACATCATACAAAAATTATTACATCATCATCTATTTCTTAATTAGTTTGTGTTACCTCCTTAAGTAAGATGGCCAATATGTTGCATGAGTTCCTTCTAAAACTATTTTTCTGTATTCCATTGTTGAAAATAAATTCAGTAGCATAACCATAATGATCAGCATCATAGAAATGACAAGATTCAGTATAAATCATTAAGATTTCACAATCTCATTATAAAATTATAAAATCCTCCATGTAGGCTAAATGGTAATGCAAACTAATAAGACATATTGCTTACTCTCAGAGTGGAGCTTAAAAATGGTGTATAAATCAGGGCTCCTGAAAAGACAGACCTATAGGATGGATGGATGGATAGATTAGATATATGATTGATAGATGAAAGAAAGAAAGAAAGAAGGAAGAAGGAAGGAAGGAAGGAAGGAAGGAAGGAAGAAGGAAGGAAAAAAGAAAGAAAGAAAGAAAGAAGGAAAGAAAAAAGGATGAGAGGGAAATCCTTACAGGTATTGACTTGTATGATTATGGAAACTAAGTCCCATGGTAGGCTGTCTGCATGCATGCTGAAGAATCAGGTAGTCAGTAGTGTGGCGCAGTCCATGTTCAAGGGCCTGAAAATCAGGGAAGTCAGTGATTTAACTCGCAGTTCAAGGCCAAAGAACCCCTGGTGCCACTGGTACAAACCAAGTCCTAACGACTAAAAGCCAGAACACCTAGAGTTCTGATGTCCAAGGGCAGGAAAACAAGAGTGTCCCAGCTCAGAAGGGGTGGGGCGGCGGAGAAGAGAATGAGAGAGAGAGAGAGAGAGAGAGAGAGAGAATGAAAGTGAGAATTCCTTTTCCCCTGCTTTTTTGTTCTATCCAGGCCTTAGCCAATTGGATGGCGTCCACCCACATTAGGTGAGAGTGGGTCTGCCTTACTCAGTCCACAGATTCAAATGCCAATCTTTTCTGGTAACACCCTCACAGACACACTCAGAAATAAGTGTGTCTATCTGCATATCTCATATTCTAGCCAAGTTGACACGTAAAATTAACTATCACAAATGGCCATCTCATTTCCTCCTACTTGCATCCTTGAACTTAAGCATCTGCTTCTCCCAGAGCTATTGATGTTATCCTACGTCCTCAACACAAACACAATTATTTAAATATAAAAATATGGATGAGGAAGAAAGAAGATATAAATTAAAGTAGAAGAAAGCAAACCCTCAGATATTTTTCCAATTTTCCTCCATTAGTTTTGGGTAGTGGAGAAGAAAAGAAAATATCTGATAATTGTACTAACAATAACAATAATTATAATAATAATAGTAATAGCTAACATTTTTTAATGCTTACTACATGCCTACCATTCTTCTAGATACTTCACATATTTCTACTCATTCTGTCATCATAGTAACCTTAGGAGAAAGGTGCTATTTTTGCCTTTTGCTTACAGACTAGAAAGCTGAAACAAAAAGAATCCAAATAACTTACTCAGGTTCATGTAGCTTGTAAGCCTATGCTCTTAACCACATCATAATGCTTATCTGGACCTTAAATTGAATGGGTGAATGTAAGGCATGGATATGGTGACAAGGACAATTTCAAGAAAGCCAGATGAACCTTTTCCTTTGTTCTTGGTGCAAGAATGCAGCCCAACACCAATCTTGAAAATGTGTGCCAGAGTACATCCACACCCACTGTTGGTAAAACAGTGAAAATCCATGGCCTAAGAACAGTGGTTTACAGCCACATCTGAGTACAAGAGATCAGTGTTCTGAATACAAACATATTTTATGACATGGCACCTGATGGAAATGAAATGAAATGCTTGGTAAATGCATTCCACTTTAGCATGCCAGGAGAGTCTTACAAACTCCTACATCTCTCTATTTAGAGTGAGAAAATGGACAAAAATTAAATGTAAACCGTCAACATAGACTACATGTGCTTCAGAGCAGGTACATGGTTTTATTTGACAATCGCTTTCTCTACCTCCTCCCCTTTTCCCAATAAACAGTGCCTGCAGCAGGAAGCCAGCACTGCTGATCCAGGTCTGTTGGTCCTCAGCAATCCCACAGAGCCCTAGCCAAGCTCCTAACAGACTTTCCCTCTTCTAGTCCTTTCCCAGACTTGGCATCTTAACTCAAGGTAATCACTGTTCAAACACATTTTATTAACTGGTAATTGCTTCTGCCAGGAACAATATGATAGAGAACTGATTTTTTTTAGTGTATTCTTAGTAACTAAAGCTACCACTATGAACTATTGCCAAGTCCCTGCATTTTTGTGATAGAAAATGTAACACACTCTGAAAGTGTTTTCTGCTTTCCCCAACCTCCCAGTTCAGATTATTTAACTTAGAAGAAAGAGTTGCCAAAGTGAATTACCTGAAAAATCCAGGATAGTTATACATTAACAGCAATGCTGTTTTATTAAGTTTTAAGCAGTTTGATTATACCTAACTTCATCTGATATTAAAGTTATATCTGATTTTGCCATCTTATTCATTAGTACATACATTCACTAAAAAAATAATTAATGAACACCTACCTGTGCCAGGGACCATACCAGTAATTAATGAAGATATCAGGCTTAAAGATTACACAGCAACAGAGTTTTAAGAATCAGCTCATCATGCCTATAAAAGTTAAAAATTTTACATGTCAAGAGAAAGAAACGTGAAATTTCTCTTTTGTTATTTAACACTAAAATCATTTTAATACTTAGCTTCAAAATATAAAAGCAGATAAATAGGAAAGAGAACAAAAGAGAGACAGATCCAATAAGTAATTCTACACCACCTTCATGTGTAACGTGTTTTGCAAAAAAAAAAAAAAACACAAAAGTTGTTTGGGTATACAAAAAAAAAGAAATGGTTTTTTAAGCTAAACTAAGTCTTTAAAGCTGTTGAATAGTCTGGTGTTTTCTCTCTTGAAAACAATTTTATTTTATTTTTGTTTTTATTTATTATTATTTTTTATTATAAAGATGTGGGGTACAATTCAGGGTTAGGTATACAAACATTGATTATGCAGGTACCCTTGTTGATGAGGTATGCCCTTCCCTCCTCTAGCAGTTTCCCTCAACTGCCAATCCCACCCTCCCCTCCCCTGACAGTTTTCCATTACTGCCAAACGCTTTCTTATAGTATTATAATTGTTCAAGGTAGACCTGCTGGGCTCCAGCAAGCCTTCCGCCTCAGCCTTCCAAGTAACTGGAACTACAGGCGCACGCTACCACACCCGGCTAAATTTTGATTTATTGTAGAGATGAGGTCTTGCCAAGTTGCCCAGGCAGGTCTCGAACCCGCGGGCTCAGGCAATTCACTCACCTCAGCCTCCCAAAGGCATGGGATTACAGGCTGAGCCACCGAGCCTGGTTTTATGTACCACATTTTCTTCACCCAGTCCAGCTTCAATGGGCAACACGGCTGGTTCCATGTTTTTGCTATTGTGAATAGAGCTGCAACAAACATACGTGTGCAGATATCTTTTTCGTAGAATGATTTGAGTTCCTCCAGGTATACTCCCAATAGAGGAATTGCTGGGTTATATGAAGGTCAATTTCTAGTTCTTTCAGAAATCGAGACTGCAGGTCATTTCCCCTCTTATTGGCAGGGCTGGTTATATTGCAAGGTCAGAATCTTTACTATCTCATCTTATTAGGTAAACAACGATTGATCAGGCTGATCAATGGGCATGAGTAAGCTGCAGAAATGCAACCCCAATTATATCTTGCACTTAAATATGAAATGATAATGTACTTGTGAGAAGACAGTATGATTTTGGAAAAGTGTAAACAAATGTTTTTTTCATAGTTGCTTTATTTGAGAAATAATTTGCCTCTTTTTCCCCCTGTATATTTGATTTTTAAACATGGACCTTTGACGCTCAAATAAACTTCAGAGGTCATCTCTTGCCAACCCATTATTTCACACTTAGTACACTGATTCTCATATGTAAGCCACTCTAAATTATTTTGCAAGAAACAGCAAGGGGGATCCAAAATGTGTAACTTTCATGAAGTATATCGCTTCCCATTATTTCAAATTTACCAAATGTGCTTTTCTAATGAAAGCAATGACATCACCCTAGAAATCAGGGAACTAAAAAAAAAGTAAAAGAAAAAAAGGAAAAGGCATCTCACCCATTATCCCACCATCACTGTACACAGATATATTTTCTAATCTCTTTTCAATATACATACACACTTTTAAGAGTAGTAGCATATTATTTATAACATTTTATGTACTGCTTTTAACTTAAAATGTGTTTCCCATGATAAGGAAACTTCTATGGGTATATAACTTTTAATTGCTACATAATATTTCATCTCATAAATGTATCATCATAATTTATTTAGCCATTATTCTATTGGTGGTCACCTACATTACTTCTAATTGTCATTGTTAATGTTCCATATCCCATAGGGTTTTGCCCTTAATTCTAAAGCATGTGTGGACCAATATTGACCCTTATGTAAGGCTCTGCTTCTGCCTCTATGGTACCACAGACCTTCCAAAAGCCTTGTCACTGAACAAAAGCCAAGGTCTCTATCTCCCATCTGTGCCTAGATATGTAATCTGCTGTTACTCAGAAAACTTGCCTAAGAATTCTAACTTGTTAAAACAATGACCTCAACTTAGTAGCTAAGTACATATTCTATTGACACTTCAAGCTATTGAGATCAATGAAGCCTTCTTTACACATTCACAAACACCACCATCTTGATGATGTAGACATGTTTCTAACAACAAAAGCAGCAACAGAGAGACATTTCAACCAGTGGGAAATTCCTACCAGTGGAGGTTTTCAGATGAAATTCTAACAGCTCTGACTCAGTTTTCAATCTTTGAGGTAAACACCAACCACATACCCTACATGAAGGTAGGGTGTACACATGATGGTAAAATATCTTTATATGATTATTGTTTGTGGTCTACTTGCAAGATCTTGGATATGAGACTTTAGCCACCAGCCACATGTAGCTATTAAGCACTCAAAGAGGGGGATGGGGCTAGTCAGAATTGATATGTGTTGTTAATTCAGAGATTTAGTAAAATTTCAAAAACTAAAATGTATAAGATCTCATCAAAAATTAGTTTATATTGATTACATATTAAATGTAATACATTTGATATATTGGGCTATATAAACTATATTATTAAAATGGATTTCACCTGTTTCTCCTTACTTTCTTAAATGTAGCTATAAGAAAGTATTAAATTATGCATGTGGCTTGCATTATATTTTTATCAAACAGCACTGGTGAAGTTCTTTGGATGTTAGTCCTGATTATGCTGAATAATATTGGGCAAGCCAATTACATTCTCCATGGTTTAAGTTTTCTGAATATAAAATATACTCTTGTTCCAGTGAAAATTGCAAAGAAACAAGAAAGCTCTAGACTGGTTTTCACTAGTTAAGGGTATATATAGCTACTGTTTATTTCTGTACAAATTTTAATATATCAGTAAGATAGCATATGAATTGGATAACTATAATACATGCCAAAAATAAGTGAAAAATTTAATCTATTGCAATTTTTGTCACCACTGGTTCCTACCTAATACA
The DNA here is from genome assembly GCA_027257055.1 of Cephalopachus bancanus. Lineage (NCBI taxonomy): Eukaryota > Metazoa > Chordata > Mammalia > Primates > Tarsiidae > Cephalopachus > Cephalopachus bancanus. The sequence continues at coordinate 92,442 of JAPVLO010001457.1, read as the reverse complement.
GACCATATTATGAGTATAATTGAGGGGAAGATACTCCTCTTTCTTTCTAGTCTTCCCCTTCCCCGCCCATCTCACATAGATTAGCAGCCTTTCTGTGTCCCTAAGGCAGACAATACCCTCTCCAAATATATACTTGCTACTTAGTAGTAGTAATAGCAGTAGTGGTAGCAGCAGCATTATTTGACAGTGTTACCTTTTCCAGAGCATCTGCATTTTATACTTTTCTTTTAAATATAGAATTTAAGGTATTATTTGCCTTTGTTGAAGAAACTTCAGATATCAGTAAGGACATATGAAATCACTCATTTTGCAGTTTCTTTAAGATTTGACATGTCTTCCTTTCAGTATAAACATATTTTAAAAAGTCTCGTGGTCAGGCTGAAAGAAAATTGAGTGCTTTTTAAGAAGATGTCTAAAAGTTAGATGGAGTGCATTATATTCTTCCATGTTGAAGGAATAAAAAAGTAGGTGACCTGAATGGTTGAGGTATCTTCACTTAGGCTCCATTTCTTCTAGGCAGAGACTCTAAGTAGATGGAAAGAAGACATGGATATGGATAATAAGAAAATATAGTAAGATGCTGATTCTGTAACCAGAAATGCTCAAAGTCTAGTTTACCACAAAAATCAAATGAAATAAATTAAGAATTAGCCAGGAAACTGTGCTACAAGTAGCTTATTTTAGGAAGTGAATGTTAGCAATTTCTTCCAAAATATTGAATAGAGTATAACATTGGCAAAAATTATTCTTAGCACCTACAAAGTTTAATTGGAAATCCATGCCCAAAGATGGTTTTTTTTTAAATCTTGGCTAATTAAAATCACAGGACAAAATTTTAATCTTAATTATCAGTGGCACAGGTTGACTTAATCACTCTCCAGTCCACTGCCACAGTGTCAAACTGCACTTCAAAATCAATTGCCCATTAACAGTATTAATCGCCACCCTTAGAAAATACTACCTTAAAAGATACCTCTACTGTTAGCCAGATTAGCAGATAATGGTTGTGCTAGTTATAACACATCTGGAAATTAAATAACTTGTTTGGTTGGTGGTTCCCTTTTTATATATTTATACAAGGGATTCAAATTATTATTTTTGTGACTTCGGTTTACTTTTAGCTCCCGAATAACATGATGAATTGTAGTTCTCATGATGTAAATTATTTACTAACTCATGTATATGATTCCTGTTGTCAGCTCAAGTCTATGTCTCTCATAGAAAGAGAGCCAGACTTGAACTTCTAAGGAATATGATCTGACCTAAGTCTTTTTCTCTTGTGTAGAACAGGCTAGTTGTATTTGCCCTACTATCCTGCAGAACTATTTTGAGAAATAAATATGATAACCTTTGTTAGATGATCTTAGGGCTGTCCTCACATTTTTTTGAAACATGATGAAGTATGATAGAGTGGAAAAAAGCCTGAGCCAAAAACTAGGTTCTACTCTTGGCAGAGCCATTTAAGAGATTTAAAGAATTTTGTGTGAAATTTCTTTTTATTTCTTTGAGCCTTAATTTTTCCTCTTTTTCTTTTCATCCATCATCTATCCATCCATCATCCATTTATTCATCCATCCAACCGTCCACATATACATACAAAGATAATTATGGGGAGAGTAAAATTATTAAATAGTATTTCGAGGAAACTGGTACAGTGTCTGAAATGTGGTAAGTGCTCAGTAAATAAACACTAGAATACCAGTTTATCCTCTGCTACTTCCAACCTATATGCTAAATACTAGAGGAGAAAAATATAAGATTCAAAACAAGACACTTTATTCAATTAATTATTCTTAAACATTATAAATATTGCATATCATTACCAAACGTATTTGCCTCCAGATCTTTCTTATTTTGTTTCATCTTCCTTTTTATAATAAAAAAGTGGCTCATAGCAGCACTTTTCGTAATAGCTAAAAATTGGCAGCACCCAAATGACTGCCAACTGGTGAATAGCTAAATAAAACCAAATAGCCTGCATACGATGGGCTGCCATTCAGTAATAAAAGGGAATGAGGTATTGAAACGTGCTACAGCTTAGATGCACCTTGAAAATGTTATGCTAAGTGAAAGAAATGTATCACAAGAGTCGCATATTGTATGATTCCATTTATATGAAATCTCCAGAATAGACAAATACGTAGAGATATAGTGGTTGCCAGAGGTTGGGGGGAGGAGGGAATAGAAAGTGACTGCTCATGGGTAGAGGCTTCCTTTTGGAGGTAATGAAAATGTTCTGGAATTGCACGACTCTTTGTACTATAAACCATTGAATTGTTCACCTTAAATAGGTGAATTATATAGTATGTAAACTATCTTAATAAGGCTGCTCTAAAATAAAAAATGTAAGTGTAGCATGCCCAGAATAATGCAGTTTATCTTAAGGATTTGGGGTATATATTCTTTGTTGAAAATGACGGTAGTTTGTAGTAAATATTTTGATGGATCCAAAATTGAGGGGAAAATAACATTGGAAAATAACATTCTTCAGTGATGACTTAAAATCTTCAAGTAAGTGAAAGGAAAAAATGACTTGTACAAAATTAGGCTTATTTTGTTAACGTTGAATAATGTGATATAATAGATATCATTTTATTGTTTTAGGTCCTAAACCTCGTGCAGTCCTATGTGACCCTTCGAGTCCCTTTATATGTTTCCTATGTGTTCCATTCCCCTGTGGGGGTAGGAGGCTGGCAGCATTTTGACTTGAAGTCTGAGCTTCGTCTAACTTTTGTGTACGACACTGCCATCTTGTGGAATGATGGAATTGGCAGCCCACCAGAAGCTGAACTTCAAGGTAAGTTCATAAGACTTGAAAAAGTCTAGTTTTATCACCTATTTAAATTATTTAAGATGATTTTTTACCATCACTAAAAATAGTAAACTTTCAATATATGTTCCTTTTCTGTTCAATAAGATAATTTCACCTTTGCCATCAAAGAACTCTTTATTTTAAAAAGGAATCATATTAATGCCCCAAATTTGGTGTGATACGTGATTGTTAAATACTTTCTACATTTTATAGATATTTTGCTCTTACAGTTCATCTTATATAATCATTTGTGTGTTACATGAAACAACATGTATATTTCCCCGGGTTCTAGAAAATAGAGGAAGTTGCAATTGAAAACAAAGAATAAACCCAAGGGAAAAAGTTACACATTTTGTTTCTGAAAATGAGAGGTGGATTTTGAGGTCTAGTATAAATTTGTTCCTGAATTCTAGTTCTGACACTGCAACTAGTTAGCCGTGAAATCTTAAGCATATTGCTTAACATTTCTGGGACTTAATTTCCTCCGAATGATAGAAAAGATTTCCAATATCTCTTTCTGACTTAAAGTTATATTATTCTGGGATACTTTAGCTGAGCGTTTTGTCAGAACACTCATTATGAGTGCCACTAACTCTTGTACCCATGAGCATCTGCAAAACTTTCTTTTAATCTCCATGTCAGAATCATAATTCAAACTCCACAAACATTAAGCTGATTAATCTATTAATCGAATGATTGCTTTTTCTTTTCAGACATGTATTACTGTTCTGGTTCCATAAACGTCTGAACCATCATACCAGTGCTACGTTTTATTAGCCAACAGGAAAATAGAGTTGATGGTGCATCTCCAATGTAAATCTACTGTCTTAAGCAGATTAAAATCACCTTAGAGCTATGTGACAAGTAATATGATCACCCTGAACAATTATTCCAGATTATTTCAAAGGCTTTAATTCCATATCTTGCCTTAGAAGATGTATATCTAAGTGAACCTTAATGAAGACTTTCTCTGTGATTTTCAACCTCTATATAAAGTTCTCTTTTCCTTCTTATACCTGGAGCCAAATTTTGCCAAACGATTAAATTTCTTGGGAAAGTTTCAGAGTTTTCTTTAAGTCTTTAAAACGTGGAATAATTCTGAAAACTCAAACTCATTTTCACTTATATGCCCAAATTGCTACAATTTTGACAAGTTCATGTGTTATGTCTATCAATTCACAGCTTTATTTCTGTAATCTAAATTTTACAAAGTAAAACAAAACAAAAGCTCAGTATATTATATGCTGTAATCAGCCTTTAGTTCATAGTGACCTCATTCATGTTACCTCATTCATTTTGCCTCCCTGTTAGATACCTTTCATTATTTTTCCTTAGAGAAAATTTTCCCTGTCTCTCTAATATTCAGGATTCTTCTGATAATACGCTTTGCCTAGAGTGTTGAAAGGCAAGATAAATCTGAATTAATTTTTGGAAGGGATCTGTACATTAGGGGTCTCTGGTCACCTGTGTTTCATTCTTGGGTACCCTCTCCATTGTAGGTTCCCTCTATCCAACCAGCATGCGCATTGGTGAGGAGGGGCGCTTGGCTGTGCATTTCAAGACCAAGGCTCAATTCCATGGTTTGTTTGTGCTGTCACATCCCGGTAAGCCCCATTATTCATTAACAGCCATTCCCCACACAACAAGGATATAGTTTCTCCATATTCACACATGTTTCAGCATGCTGTCCCTTTACCTTTGAAACCCTTGATTTCAAATGAATGGTATATGTGCAGTTATCTCCATGAAGCCTTGATCATTGTTCAACTTCATCTCATAATTCACATTATGTAGAATTTTAGAAAAGATGCAAAATAACTAGAGTAAGTTTAAAAGGAAACTCTACTGAGTTCATTTTAAGTGGAGTTTTCCTTAGATAAAGAGCATAGGCAATCCCTTTCTCTGCTTTGCTGCCATTTGACCAAAAAAAAAAAAAAAAATGAATTTTAGGTGATTTACTCAGCAAGCACTTCTCTGTCCACAGTTTGTTTTTTGTTTTTTGTTTTGTTTTGTTTTTTAGGTACTGTGAGAAACCTTTTTAATAGGACCGAAAGTGGCACTTTGCTTTCATGCTTAAGTTTCAGGCACACTAACTAATTAATAAGTATTGGTAATGCAGTTTTGCTAACTGTGATGGACTGTGCTTTGAATATCAATAAGGCAGCAGTCAATAAAATTCCATGTCTAACTTTTTGTTTTTTATAAGGGACATTTTATTGGAAATAATTTATTTTTAATTTGACTTTCCATATTATTGAACTAGTTTGCATATTTTACCTGAGTGCTGGCTTACATCAGATTAGAAAAGAAAACAGTTCACTCACCATTTTTATGTCCTTCGTTTTTCTGGGCTTGAGCTCTAACAAAGGAGATAATAGGTTCATTATTTAGGAAGAGAAAGAACATTAATTGTATTTTTATGAAGCTGACCTACTAGAAATTTTTTTAAAAATCATTCTGCTATTTTAATTAACAGTTCTGGAAAACAAGGATTTCCTCATCTTTACAGTTTCTTCCACATATTTACCTTTCTAATAAGTTGAATCTTTGTTTAGCCACAATTGCAGGCAATCTAAGTAAAATTAGATTCCATTCACAAACTGGCTTTGCCCAGATGTGTGGATACTAATAGACTATTTTAAGTTCTGCTCATAGCTTTGGTTCACAAGAAGTGCATTCACATTATCCTTTATTGTGCTGTTCTGACTCCCTGGAAAGTGGCCCTGAACAATTTGAGCATTTCTGTACAATTAACTTTTGACAGACTGTTAGGGCAGAAACAGCACTGAATTAGGTATCAGAAGTCGCACAACCTCACTGTATGATCTTGGGAAATTCAGTCACAGCCCAGTTTCTTCTTCTGCAAAATAAAGATAATTGTACCAACCCTGCCTACTTTGAAGACTTAATATGAAAATAGAAGCCAATAATGTATGACAAAGTACTTTGAAAACTCTAAACTATTATGTGCTACTAGCTTAACCACTGTCCCATTCTTATTGTTACTGGCACTTTCCTAGCATCCTTTACAAGATCAATGATCATGTCAGCCGAACATTCAGGCCTGACCTTTTCCCTTCGCCTCATAAGGAGTGAACCAACCTATAACCAGCCAGTGCAGCAGTGGAGCTTTGTCTCTGACTTTGCGGTAAGTGATTAAGATTCACTTAATTTTCCTTTGCTGCTGTCTTCCGACTATGCCTCACTTGTTTTTTTGTTTGTTTGTTTGTTTTGTTTGTTTGTTTGTTTGAGTTGGCATCTCACTCTGTCACCCAGACTGGAGTGCAGTGGCACAATCACAGCTCACTACATCCTCGACTTCCTGGGCTCAGGTGATCTTTCCACCTCAACCTCCTGAGTAGCTTAGACTACAGTTTCACTCCACCTTGCCTGGCTAACCTTTTTATTTTTTTGTAGAGATAAGATATCACTATTTTGCCTAGGCTAATCTTGAATTCCTGAACTCAAGCAATCCTGTCACCTTAGCCTCCCAAAATGCTGGGATTATAGGCAGCAGCCACCATGCCCCACCATGCATCAGATTTTTAAATGAAATATATCAATGTCTTCTCTTCTCCTCCAAGGTACGTGACTACTCAGGGACCTATACTGTAAAACTACTGCCATGCACTGTTCCATCACATCAGGAGTACCGCCTGCCAGTCACCTGCAACCCCAGGGATCCTGTCACCTTTGACCTTGACATCCGATTCCAACAGGTGTGTGTTCCATAGAATTCTTATCTCAATATTTGCAGACTCTCACTTTGTTAAACTCATGGGTTACTTTTATTAGTTTTTCTTTTAAAAGTATTCACACATAGATGACATTAATTATTGCATGCTGAAAAAAATTAACAAAAAAATTAAGGAGGAAAGAATTGCCCTTTGCTGTTAGTTCAGGATATAAAATCCATAGTTTACATGTATGCAAAAGTTATTTGTTTCTCATGTGATCTTATCTGATTTTCTCCTGAAGTTTGCTGCCATGGAGATTTGGGAATTTTTCCCCAGACTTTTGTACTTCTCTGCCTTGTTCTTAATCTCCAATTAGAATGAAATGCTGTAGTTCAAGCAACCTCAACATATAATTTCCATTACATATTATAAAAAATGTGATGGCACCTGTTGTCCAATGACTTGACTAAATGTTAGCCTCCTACTGACCAGGATATGTACCAGTCCTTTCTATAACCTGATAAACCAGCAGAAATGAGCTCAAGCAATACTACCTAGTCCCATTCAAAAAGTGATTTAACTCCACCGTTTTGCTTTCTCAGGAAGAACAAAATCAGCATTACTACTCTCTTAAGTTGGCTCAGTTGGACATAAAAATTGCAGTTCAGTATTTACATTTTGCATGTCAGTGTACAGTGAATGTGTATATCTGTGAACAGTTTGTTTTTGGTTTTTTGAGGGGTTTTTTTTTTTCACCTTCAGAACCACCAGCAATATCTAAGAGGGCCGTTATGCTTGGTTTTAGGTCAGTGATCCAGTGGCAACTGAATTTAGCTTGAACACCCACATGTACCTACTCTCCAAGAAGAGTCTCTGGTTGTCTGATGGATCCATGGGATTCGGGCAAGAGAGTGATGTTGCTTTTGCAGAAGGTATCGTTTTATAAATGAGAGAGCTGCTCTGTTTGTCATGTGTATCTGTTGGACTTTGATTTTAGGGAATTGTGTGTTCAAGGGGGAAAATTATAACTTCTATGGTTTTGAGAATATAACTGAGTCTTTATTCACTTTGGCACATGTGGAAAGTCATTGAAATGGGTATATGTTACTGAATTTGTTGTTGTTCTGAGAAAGCTAGCATCTATCTCCCTAAACTAAACAACTGCTGGAACAAGTCTGGATTTTGTTCGTGAATTTTTTTTCAGCTTGCATAGAATCACCTGCTGCAGATACATTTGATCATAAATGCCTCACAGACAAAGATTGTGCCTATCTTTGTCAATGGTGTACACTTAGCACCTAGCAAAAGACCTAGCACACTTGATGGGCTTTCAGTAATAGTTGTGAAATAAGTGATTGAATACCAGGGGATTTCATTAAACCCTCTTTTAAAAGCAAATAAAGTTAATTAAGCTTATTGTTGATGTTTTCTTTCTTAGTGTTATTCTGTATTATGTTAGTTTACATCTTATCAGTCACTTTATTTATGAAACTAGACTTTAACCAAAATAGGATATTCTGAATGTCGATTATAGACCAGACTATAATTGAAATTATTTCCACTAGTGGCCGAGCATCTGAGACATAATAAATCCTCAGTCACTCATGGTTGATCTCCAAAGTGGTCTCTTCTGAGGCCTGGAAGTAAGCCAGATCTTGAAGCTAACACAGAAAGACCTTCAACATGTGATGGCAGATGAGGAAGCAAAGGAAATCATCTCTGGTCATTATTGTCATGAACTGATTGCAGCAACATATTGATATACCTTATCACATAACAGAAATAGCATGTGTACATCTCTGTTTCAGGTGATATCATTTATGGTCGTGTCATGGTGGATCCTGTCCAGAATCTGGGTGACTCCTTCTACTGCAGCATTGAGAAGGTGTTTCTGTGCACTGGAGCTGATGGCTATGTTCCCAAGTATAGTCCAACGAATGCCGAATATGGCTGCTTAGCTGACTCTCCTTCCCTCTTATATAGATTTAAAATTGTGGTAAGTGCTTTCACCCAAACAGTGTATAGTACTACATTGTCAAAGTTCAGCCTTTATGTCTTATATTCTAAAATAACATCATTGTCTTCAATTAAACCCAATGGTGACATTTTATGGTAATTTGTCCTTGCACAAAACTGACACAAAAACATTCAGTCCTTGCAAAAGTTCCTATAGCAATCACCATTTCCTTATTGCTTAAAGGACAAAGCTCAGCCAGAAACACAAGCCACCAGTTTTGGAAATGTCCTGTTTAATGCCAAGCTGGCAGTGGATGACCCTGAAGCTGTTCTCTTAGTGAATCAGCCTGGATCTGATGGATTTAAAGTCGACTCAACACCACTCTTTCAGGTAGGCCCAAAACAAGCCTCACTTACAATAGCTGTGTAACTACATGCAAGTTACTGAACATTTCTATGGTTCAGAGGCCTCATCTATAAATGGCAGTAATAATAATAATATAGTTCATGGGAATAATAATAAAATAATAATAATATAATTCATAGAAACATTGAATAAGGTAATGCGTATAAACCACACAGCCTCATATTAGGCACATAGTGAGCCTTCGGTAAATGCTACTTTCATCATTTTTATTAACTTATTATTTTAAGACATTTTAAAACTATATGTAATGAAGACTCTTATTCAGTCGAGGATATAAATCTAAGTCTGACAGTTGGATAATTTGCTTGTTTTATTCAAAACTTCCTTCCTGTTGACTTTTCATGAACATCTTATTTAGTGATCTTGTGTGAACTCCTAGAGTCAGAAAAGCAATTGTGTATAGCACACAAAATCTCCACTCTCAAAGATTTCAGAAACCAACACAGAAAATCCTGAATCAAGGTTAGAATGTGGAGAAGGACACAGGCAGTCAAAACGACCCTGAGTAGACAAATGCAACAAATTTGGAGATATGTTTACATTGTGAATCTTTGAGGAAGCAATTACAACCTCTAGGAATTTACTGAAAGCTATTCAGGCAGGGTGGGCTGGAGAAATGTGCTATTTTTATCCAACCTAAGGAAGGATTCTTAAGAAAGTATATTTGTTATGCTGAACCTTTTCAAACAAGAAGTTGAAATGTGATCATTTTTGTTTTCATTCTTGCCATTAACTCTCAAAGCATCTGACCTCTCTAAATCCTGAATGCTTCAAAGAATCATCAGAAATTCCCTCCTATTTCCAGGCCCTGGAAAAGATTGAAAACTGATTTTCGCCCCCCTTATGGTCTAGTATGTAAATAAACAGCAAAACACACTGAAAAAAAATCCTGAAGCTCAGAAGGTTTGAGCTGTAGTCCTATCTCTGCCACTAGTTGAGTAACACTGGCCAAGTCACTTAACTCCTCTGTATTCTTATTTACTCAATTTTAACTGAATAAGCTAGACTGAGTACGATCAGAGTTTATTACAGTGTTCACATTCTATTACTACAAGCACCAAATATATAATCCCTTAAGAGTTGCACAGAATATATGGTAGAGTGCTTTACACTATTCACTCAAAAATATTAAGAAAATGAATTCTGCAGACTAAATTAAATGATCTTTTATTATCCTTGCCATTAACTTCCCTTGCAAATAGTCATGATTTAGGTGGGCATAGTATCTAATTTCCTAACAAATAGAGTTGTGTCTTCTAGGTTGCACTGGGCCGAGAATGGTATATACACACGATCTATACAGTGAGATCAAAAGACAATGCCAACCGAGGTATTGGCAAAAGAAGTGTAGAGTACCACTCTCTGGTGAGTCAAGGGAAGCCCCAAGCCACCACCAAGAGCCGGAAGAAGAGGGAAATCAGGAGCACACCCCTGCTGGCATGGGAAATTGGTGCTGAAAACAACCGAGGAACAAACATCCAGCACATTGCCCTGGACCGAAGTAACAAAAGGCAGATCCCCCAAGGGAGAGTCCCTTCTGAGGGTATCCTCCCCTGGGAGCTCAATAGTCCCAGCTCTGAGGTCAGCCTTATCACTGTTGTGGGAGGTGTTGCAGTGGGTTTATTCACCATCTGCCTCACCATCATTGCAGTGATGATGTGCAGGAACAAGAAGAGATTCAGGGGGAAGGATGCCCCGAAGGGCTCTGGCAGCAGTGAGCCCATGATGTCCCCACAGAACCACCACGACAGCTCAGAGGTTTGATGACTATGGGTAGAATTCAAGTTTTTCCTCAAGTGCCTCAGAAAAGACCATACTAAAACCCCAAATACTTGTGGTAAACTGCAGAGAATGGGGGATTTCCATGATGAAGATGCTCAGAGGACCTGACTATGCTAATGGACTTTGATTTGAATTGTCTCTGCTTTCATGCATGAAAGGACAAGTTGAGACCACATCTTTCTTCTTGCCCAGCGGCAGCAATGACGTATTCACATGTGCACAGAGCCATAGATGGACGGTGAGGAATGTACTCCTCATGTTAGACATATTCTTTACACAGTGGAAATGAATCTATTAAAAGGTGCTAACGGACTCTCTCCAAAGTATAGGCGGAGTCTATTGTTGCTATGTTAGTGTGAACTTTGAAGGTGCAATTACCACATTGTTTATTCATTATGTAACAAACTATTGCCAGAAAAGTTTTCATTGGTTGTCTGGAAAAATGGTGAACACACTTTTATTATGACAAGTTTTCAATTAGATGAAGACAGCATGGAATTATGACCAGGAGTAGCTCAATCCACGAATCACCTTTTCTACTATTTGGGAGAAAGTGAAAGGAAAGATAGAAGAAAAGGAATTCACTCACTAGAGTTTGAATTGCTTCTCACCCTCATCAGACCTTCTTTGTTTTACTTGCTTATTTAATTGTAAATTAAACCAAAGAATATGATAATTCTGGAATAGATTTTTAAGTGAGACTACTCTGTTTTAGTATGTAGTGAGTAATAGTAGAGTTCTTGTGGGTTAATATTTCTTATTGGTGCTCAACATTTGTGGGAAATGAGAGGGCTGGTGACATTTTGATGACAAAAGAAATGCTGTAAAGTTAGATTTACTACAAGACAACGTTCTCTAAGAACTGAGCCTAGATATTTGCAGTATTGAACCCATAAACGATCATGAGAAACATCATTAAGATGGTGAAGGGAAAAAGTGGTATTTATTAATATAATATGTATAACCAGAGTGCCTCGTATATATACTTTAGAGAATAAAAGAATATTTGGCAGATAACAGATACGGTTAACCCTCAGAGTAGCATAGTCACGCAGTAGCATTCAAAGCTTAAATTGACCATAGGACATTTTATTAGCTTTCTCATCAGCTCCTAGCCCAAATGATGGGAATATCTGCAACCATCATTCCAAAAATGGCCTTGGAGGTGGCATTGTTGGTTATATTCTTCTTTGATTCAAGAGAAAGTAAGTCATCACTCTGGTATCCCCAGTTCAGTGTTGCAGTGAGGTTCCTCTCAGTATCTCATAATATAAATTGTAAAACTGCTAACCATTCACCTCACAAAGTCAAGGAACTTGAGTGAGCTTACTTGGCAAACCTCACATTACCTTTCTGGAGAAATGTGTTTTTACCAAATGGCAGACATTTTGGTTGGAAAGGGAAAACTTCAGTATTTTAATGACCTGTCTTCCAAAACAAGTAAATGTATTTCAAACAAAAAAGGCAGGAGACAAAGAATGATGCCTAAAGGTCTCCCTGAAATGCTGCCTGGAATCCTATTTTACTTGTAGCCATAACCTTGCCACACTGGCCATCCTGATGTTTGGAGATTTTCGGAAGACAAACTTCTTCTCAGGTCAGATGTGCACATCATAATTTGGTCTCTGTGGGTCTCATCTCTTTATCAAGATAAAGAAGCTACACTGGTACTGGGGGAGAAGGGGAAAACATCTAATAGTTGTCTCTCTTCTCTTAGGCAGCTCTATATTTCATAGTCAGAGTCTTTTCAGTAGAGTAGACTGTAGTGTCCTCCCACAATAATTTACAAATATTGCCTACATCTCAAGGTCCCCCCTTTAGGTCTTATATAAACAGAAAGTGCTGTATAGCCCAGGAGTTCATTTAGCAAAATAAATACTGAAACTCTCTTAGTTATCCCTCTTTCTTTTCCTTTGCCTTCTGTCAAATGCTTAACAACTTCTTTGACTACCTCAAAATTTGTTTGGAAATGAACATGAGTTAAGGAGTTTCAAATAGTGAGTGGACTTTTCACTACTTAGCATTGGACTCAATTTATGTAGACCATTAGAGCAAGTATTCTCAATAGACTTTCTGATATTTTAGTAGTCAAAGAGCTTTTGAGACTATCATGCAATTTGGGGATCTCTGTAAGTGAATATGGTAATCAGTGAAGCACCATGTCAAGTCTGTTTTGAACCTTTGAGTCAGGCTAGTTTTATACCAAATTTCACCTGTGTTGCATTTTCTTTTCTTTCTTTCTTTTTTTTTTTTTTGAGTTGGAGTCTCACTTAGTCGCCCAGACGAGTGCAGTGGCCGCTCCCGGCCACCGCAGCCTCAACTTGCTGGGCTCCGGCGATCCTTCCGCCTCAGCCTTCCAAGTAGCTGGAACTACAGGTGCGCTACCACGCCCGGCTAATTTTTGATTTATTGTAGAGATGAGGTCTCGCCAAGTTGCCCAGATGGGTCTCGAACCCGCGGGCTCAGGCAATCCACTCACCTCAGCCTCCCAAAGGCGCGGGATTACAGGCTGAGCCACCGAGCCCGGCTATGTTGCATTTTCCAATGAGACTACTGTATATAAATGGGAGAACTTATAAAACCTTATAGAACATATATATTCTTTCCTAAAAAAGAATAATCTCTCCTTCTCTGCTCATCTCTTCTCTCTCTCTCTCTCTCTCTCTCTTTATTCCCTTCAGTTCCCTAAAAAGGGAGTGTCTGTAGGAAACAGTCAAACTTAGATTTCTATTTGTTATTTTTATTTTAGAGTTGTGGGTATATGTGAGGATTTGCTTCATAAGTAGATTGTATGAAGGCGAGGTTTGGGCTTCTTTTTCCCCAGTAGTGAACATGGTACCCAGTGAATGGTTGAGTGCCCCTTGTCTCCCCTCCCTCCTTCTTCAGCAGCATGCAGCATCTGTTGTTCCCACATTTGTGCCTAAATGCCCAATGTTTAGTGTCCACTTATGAGTGAGAACATGTGGTATTCAGCTTTTTGTCTCTGTGATAGTTCACTTAGAATGATGCAGGCATAGATTTCTTAAATATAAAGTGCATGGATTTTTGCATCATTTTTCTTAATATCTATTTACTAAATACGTAATTTAATACACATTATTTTTTAACTCTGTTGTGGGAAAAATCAAGCAAAATGTTTTTTTCATTGTTATTACATAAAACAGTTCCTTGTTTTTAGTATTTTTTTAGAGAACTATTCTTGTATTATCAGAATGAATTCATAATATGTCTTCCCATAGAGAACAAGACATAAGTAATAATAACTCCTTAAATACTCAGTAGCTTCTAACCCTAATCAAGGTCTTGTTGATATTACATAATAAAAATAAAAAATAAATATTACTGTTAGTGGCTGTCCTAACCATATATACCATGAAGCATTAAATATATATTTATCCTTGTTCATTCCCTGTTAACATTTAGTGAACGGTCATCTAAGATTAGGACCTAGAGACTACATAGAAACCAAGCTACTCTCCCTGTCCTTGGCCAAATAATAATTGAACATGACTCTGTATTTGGACTAAGTGTCAGGATTTACATTAGGTTCTTTCCTGGACCAAAAACACACCAAACATATCTGTGAACCACAATGTAAAAATCTCACTAGAATAACAACAGTAGAGTTCATTCTTTTTTATCTAAAAGAACTTCACATGCTATGGATTACTCTGATGACAGATCTAATATACAATATTTCAAACCAGCAATTTAATGAACTTGACCTTCACAAACCCATACAGAAGAAGGATATTGTAGATGTCCACTGTGGGTGGGCACTGCATTTATTTTCCTCTTAGTGGAAGACAGGCTGACTTTATAGCAAGAACAAGATATAGCCCATCAACTCTTCTTCCTGTTCTTTAGCTTTATCAGCACCTCCTGAAGACCACCTTCTCACCATCGGCCACAATGCTTGAATAATATGAGTAAATTTCAACTCAAATCCTGCCGCCAAACCACTGCATAGCATGTGTAATAACAAGGACGAACTCTAGGCTCAATATGAAGGGATATAATTCTATAAGCAGCAAAAGAGCTTTTTTATTAAGTCATCTTGCTTCTAATTCGTTTCCAGGGTACCAACTCCAAGGTCAACATTACAAATGGAAATGCACCTGTGTAAAATGACAGAGAGGCTTTCCTTATATATATCCATACTAACAGTTAAAATAATCTAAGTTTGAGAAGTATTAAAGTACCAATAATAGAGCTAAATATAATGACATTTAGATTTTAAAAGTGAAAATTTTATGTCTGCTTGTATTTGGAAATGCCTACTTAATATTTACTTGGAAATTAATTCAGTCCTTTAGTAGGTGAAAAAAAAAATTTTAAGATGCAAATGTCTTACATATTTGAAATTTTCATAATTGTTTTCATCTGAAAACAAGCATGTTACAATTCTTGGAAATTCTCATTTTTCTGGGCATGATATCAATAATAAAAGAATAAAAACAAATGTCTTCACTAGCCCTATGGCAAATGAATGGATTGCAAATGTTCAATCAGTTCAATTTACCAAGGTTCAGAAATGTGTGATTGGGCTGGAAACTATAAATGCCAGCTCTGTCATACACACACACACACACACACACACACACCACACACACACACAACCAAATATTCCATTTCTACAAAGAAATAACCTTAAAGGCAAAGTTCTAACTGAAATGGTTTATATGAAGATTTGCAAGAAGGTAATAGATCATTTGTGTCAACAGAAAGGTCATTTGTGGAAAACATACTATTGTGGGAGCTCTTTTATCATTAGTTCAAAAGTTAATATATTTCCTTAAGATAGTTTCCTAGACCTGATTACAATCTTGCATGCTAATGACATCAATATTTTCAGGAAATATTATTTGTAGGTTCAAAATGTCCCTCAATGTCTATTTCTCCCTTTTCTATAGACTTTGATGCTAAGGAACAACAACAACAAAAAGATGTTGATAGCTGTTTTGATTTTGATGAAATTTTACAATAGAAGATCATATTTTCCTACAGTTTTTAACAGAAAAATGGCTTCAAAAACTTTTTAATAAAGAAAGAAAGGTGACTTTCATTCTTGAACTAAAGTTGATAAAGCAAGATATGCTGTGATTCTCTCTTTTGATTTAATTTTATTGGGTGAAAAATGACAATATTAAATTTGCAAACTCTTAAACCATTTCTCCTTCTTCCCTATCTTTCAAGCAGTTTAACTCCTTTCTTCTGATATTTGTGTTTTCTCAACATTTTGTTTTGCTGAAGAACAACGACATCTACTTTTGCCTTCCTTCCTTCTTTCCTTCCTTCCTCCTTCCTTCCTTCCCTTCTTTTCTTCTTTCTTTCTTGTTAACGGACAATTTTTTTTTCGTTCTCCGAAACTGTTTTTCATTCTCCCAGTAATGCTTTCTGTTTTGTTTTAAATCCGTTGCCATTTTTATTATGTAATTTACATCCTCCTGATTCATCTGAGAACTGATAAGTCCACATAGTGTTGTGCAGTATCCCTCCTGTAAAAAATGTTAAGGCTTTGAGTGAAAGAAAAAAGAACTTCCTGCAAAACCTCAAAAGCATCATATTGAATAATATGATGACAATCTGTACCTTGATTTTTCTCTCAATGGAAGTTCAACATTGACATTTGAGATGTAGGAAATTTATTTAAGAATTTAATTGAATAAGAACAAAAAGTCAAAGACTACATATATGAAGTTCTTTTGGATGACTGAATACTTTGCAATGAAATGAAGCCAAGAGAAATTGCTGAAATGTTCCCAGTGCTGAAGTTTTAAAAATTATGATTATTAAATACACAATGATCTTTTATTATTAGCCAGATGTTGCCTACACTAATTACAAGATAATAGCACTCTAAGTACATTTCTAAGAATATTTATTTTTCCATTGTTTGGATCATCTTCTCACATAAGAATTGTCAGTATTGTATCTTAAGAAAAAAAGAAGAGAATGTAATTTTTTAAAAAAACTAACATTAAAAATAAAGAGTATAATAAGAATCACTTAAAATATAGAAAGGCAATTATTAGTAAGAAAAAAGATAATTTCTGTAAAAGTCAAAATTAAACATATTACAAAACGTAGTACAAAGTGGAGAGTTTTCCACTGTGATGCCAGGGATTCAAGTTTTTGGCAAGATATTTTTAAAGCCCATTTGTCTATAAGAGAAAACTTGATCCTGGACAAGGAACTGTGTGTTTTAAATTGTATTAAGTGACTGCTTCCTTCCCAAGTGCTCTCCTTAACACTTAGTAAAAATTTATTTATCTAGCCCTTGAGTGACATGTCTGTGTATAATGGAATTATTTGCAGAACATAAGTCTTTCTTATTTTCCCATGGGAATTTTTCAAAAACTAACAGGGTCTAGTTTTTTCATATATTTACTAAGTTACTATGTATTTGTTGGATATTGAAATTTATTTCTGGACTCTACGCAAATAATTTGGAGCCATTCAGTCTT
Organism: Cephalopachus bancanus; assembly: GCA_027257055.1. Lineage (NCBI taxonomy): Eukaryota > Metazoa > Chordata > Mammalia > Primates > Tarsiidae > Cephalopachus > Cephalopachus bancanus. The sequence goes on along the minus strand of JAPVLO010001457.1, from coordinate 75,321 downwards.
AAATCCATGTCTAAAATAACTCTTGCTGCCACTTGTTTTTCATAACTATACCTGTTTTCCTTCAAAATATATCAAAAGTGTTTAATACAAATAAAGCCCATATAAATATAAATGTGTTCAAATGACCAAGTTATTGTAGTGCATTCTGTAACTTTCATTTACACTAAAATCACAGAATTCCTGTAGCCTGCAATCAATGTCAGTTACTTCCATGCTGGTTCTGAAGCCTTGAACTAATGAGGGCCTCCAGACTGGAACATGTGCTCCCACCCTGATACTGGTGGTAAAATTGACTGCTTCTCAGTAGAATCAACCCTCAGGGTCCTGGTGACTGCCTACCAGTTATAAAGAGTGTAGATATACTCAGAGGCCTGCCAGGAACAATGCATACTTAGAGAAAACAACATATTGAGACTAATTCTTTGTCTCAGGTAGCAGGATGACCAGACTCTGCTATAGTTAGGAAACCCTGCCCAATTACACTGATAGGAATGAATCAACTCATCCTGTCTTTACTGCCAAAGTGGCCTGGTCAGGTCATCCTTGTGCAAACTTCACCTAAATCAATGATCATTTGCTTTACTGTAAACTCGCATGTTTACTTTTAAGCCATCACTGTTTAATGCCAAAAGGAAATGCCGAGAGAGCCTTTGTTAGACATTGAAAGAAAATCCCAAGAAAATGGGAAAATATAAAAAAGAAGGTGAAGTGGAAGAAAAAGAACTATGTCAATGCTTTTCCAGCATTTCCAGAACTGGGGGAGAAATGGCTATGTTGTAGGAGAAAGCTCATGACCAACAATAGAAATGGGTACAATCTCCACCATAGAAAAAGCAAACAAACAACAAAAAGGTGAGACTGTATGGTAGAAAGTTTCCAAGCTCCTAGGGAGAGAGCCTGACCTGCCTGAAGTCTAAGGAAGGAAACCAAAGAAGGAAATATTCATGCTCCACCCCACCAGGTTATTGACAGTCTGAGATAAGATCTCTCTGCCTTAAAGTTACAGTCACCCTAGAAGCACCCAATTTAAGGGAAAACCTGCCAAACCAGACTTGTTCAAAGTAGACCTAGAAAAAAAAAATCAGCAGGGGAAAATGCCAGGAAAATCTGAGACTACACTGTACTGATTCCTCCCTACCCTTCAACCACACCAATAAAATGCATCCCAAAAAGCTTGACCATAATCTTTAAAAACTATTCCCAACAGACCAAAGGGTATTTCAGAATGTTAAGATAGCATCCTAGGAGTTAAGATGTGACTAATATCAAAGTGGCAATATTAAAGTGGCTCAAAGCATGAGAGTCAATAAAGAAAACAGTTTAGGTGTGGGCTCTGGATTAGTTGATTTGCAGTAGAGAAGGTTATTGAACAGTGCGAGAGTAATTCCAAAGAGTCTATATGTAAAAAAAAAGTGAAAAAAATTTTTTCAGGCCTTCCTCAACATTGAAACCATTCAGAAGACAATGAGTTAGAAACAGCTAGGCTGCATGAGAACACACCACAGCTATCGCCTGATGCGATTCAGCCATGTTTGATGAGGACAGGACTTCATGTCCCACCACATCACCACCACCATTTGGTTTAAATTTTTTTTAAAAACACACTAAATTAGGAGGCACTAGGGTTATAAAAGAAAACCTCAAGGCAATGGCATGAGTGAAAAATCTTTGTTTATAATTTATAGATTTATGACTTTCGTATTGGTGTGACCCAGTGTATTATTTCTATGGACGCTTTGTGTACATCAAAACCAAGTGTCTGCCCTGTGTAGAGAAAAGTAGCCCCTCTATGGACATGAAGACCCCAAGCTCATGACTTCGTATTTTTAAATACAGGTTTTATAATTATTCAGGTAAGATAATGCCAGCAGATCAAAAGATAATTGCCATTAAAAACTCGGCATGGAGAGGGAAGGAGCAGTTGATGCGGCCTCCATTGTTCAGGGTTTAAGGCACCATGAGGGGTGACAGAGGCCATGGTCATGGTGGGCGTTTTGGCTCCAGAGGACACCCAGAGGAGGGTTCAGGCCCTTTGTACCACATATCCCGTTTGATTTCTATTTGTGTGAGATGGCCTTCCGAGTCAAGCCAGCACCTGATGAGACTTCCTTCAGTGAGGCCTTGCTGAAGAGGAATCAGGACCTGGATCCTAATTCTGCTGAACAGGCCTCTATCCTTTCTCTGGTGACAAAAATAAACAATGTGATTGACAATCTGATTGTAGCTCCAGGAACATTTGAAGTGCAAATTGAAGAAGTCGGACAGGTAGGATCACATAAAAAGGGAACAATGACTACAAGACACAATGTAGCTGACCTGGTGGTAATACTAAAGATTCTGCCAACAATAGAAGCTGTTGCTGCTCTGGGGAACAAAGTTGTGGAAAGTCTAAGAGCACAGGATCCTTCTGAAGTTTTGACCATGCTGACCAATGAAACTGGTTTTGAAATCAGTTCTTCTGATGCCACAGTGAATATTCTTATTACAACAGTGCCACCCAATATCCGAAAACTGGACCCAGAGCTTCATTTGGGTATCAAGGTGTTGCAGAGTGCCTTAGCAGCTATCCAACATGCCCACTGGTTTGAGGAAAATGCTTCTCAGTCCGCAGTTAAAGTTCTCATCAGACCATAAAGGACTTGAGGATTCATTTTCCTGGCTTTGAGCCCCTCACACCCTGAATCCTAGACCTACTTGGTCATTATGCTGTGATGAACAACCCCACCAGACAGCCTTTGGCCCTAAATGTTGCATACAGCCGTTGCTTGCAGATTCTGGCTGCAAGACTATTCCTACCAGGTTCAGTGGGTATCACTGACCCCTGTGAGAGTGGCAACTTCAGAGTACACACAGTCATGACCCTAGAACAGCAGGATATGGTCTGCTACACAGCTCAGACTGTGGTCCGAATCCTTTCACATGGTGGCTTTAGGAAGATCCTTGGCCAGGAGGGTGATGCCAGCTATCTTGTTTCTGAAATATCTACCTGGGATGGAGTGAAAGTGACACCTTCAGAAAAGGCTTATGAGATGCCACCAGAGAAGAAGGAAGGAGAGGAAGAGGAAGAGAATACAGAAGAGCCACCTCAAGGAGAGGAAGAGGAAAGCATGGAAACTCAGGAGTGAGCCTCCCTTCACTCCCTTTCCTACTGAGGATGAAGACTGGAGTCTAAGCTAGCTGCTACTGGGCTTGATATGGCGGCAGGCATTTCCATGGGATAGGGAAGACAGCAAGAAGGAAAATCAACCTTATGGAAGACAGTGTCCTTCCACTGAGTTTGGATATTGACTTAGCAACCAGATGTCTCCCGTTTATGACCTATGTCGCCCATCTATAATGAAGTCAGAATACCAACATTTCTTAATATTCTAGAATCCCCAACTTATGAAAACCCCTCTCTCAACTAGTACTTTGTTGTTGAAATGTTGTGAACTGTGTCTGGAAATATTTTTTTTTTCTAAGAAAAATGATTAAAGCACTTCCTAGTAAAAGAAAAAAAATGGCATGTTAAAGAAAAACAAAATCACATCCTTTGCAGCAACACAGACGCAGCTAGAGACCATCATGCTAAGTGAACTATCACAAAAACAAAAAACTGAATACCACACGTTCTCATTCATAAATGAACACTAAACACGGCACACACGGGCATAAGGATGGGTGCAACGGGTACTGGGCACTGCTAAAGGAGGGAGGGGGGAGAAGGGTAAAGGGATACAGAATCACCCATTGGGTGCAAGGCTCAACACTGGGAGGTTTGGGGATGGGCCCATCAGAAGCCCAATCCTTGCCTTTATGCAATTTGTATATGTAACAAATCCTTACATATACCCCATGATTCTAAAAGAAAAAAAGAAAGAAGACATGGCATGCTATACTCACAGATGCCAAGAAGTGGAGACATGCCACACCATGGAAGACCCAAGGAGAAATGCTAGGGCTGGTCAGGCAGGGAAAGGAAGCAAGGACAAAACGTGAGCAAAAAGCTTTATTGTATTGTTTCTGGGAAGCAATGCTGAGGCAGGGTAAACAGTGTTAGGTTTGGCTAGTTTTAGTCATTTCATTTGTCTCTGGGGCATAGAGGCTGTCCCTAGTTGCCTGGTACCTGGCCCTGTATTGATTAGGTGGTATGGATAGTGGCTCAAAGTATGAGAATCAATAAAGGAAACAGTTTAGGTTTGGGCTCTGGATTGGTTGGTTTGCATAGAAAAGGCACACCCACAGACTAGGCATTTACTGTCTCTAGAAACTGGCTAGCCTCTCCAGGGTCAGCGAGACCCCAGATAAGTCAAAAACACATAGTTAATACACTGGCAAATGGAAGAGGACACTTCTCTCTCTTTCTCTTTTTTTTTTTTTGAGTTGGAATCTCAGTCTCTCAGGCTGGAGTGCAGTGGCATGCTCACGGCCACTGCAGCCTTGACCTGCTAGGCACTACAGGTTTTTATTTATTGTAGAGATGAGGTGTCGCCAAATTGCCCAGGCTGATCTCGAACCCGTGGGCTCTGGCAATCCTCTCACCTCAGCCTCCCAGAGTGCTGGGATTATAGGTGTGAGCCACTGTGCCCAGCCTATAAGAGGACATTTCACATGGAGAGCACGGTCTGGCACACAAGATCCATGTAAAGTCAAAGTGTTACATGAAAACTAGAGTGAGCGCCTCTGGTTCTCAGTAGCAAGGTGTATGTTCATATCAGAACTGCCTCTGAGTTTAGAGATAAAAATGACTTTTATGAATTCAAATTTCACCTGTAGACTTTAGCTAATGCACCCTGATGAAAAGCATCTGTGCGGGGACCTAGTTGCATCTGCAGCTCCCAAACCAGACATCTAACAGGTGCCCATGGCTTGTAAGGGTCAAAGGAATGGCCAGAACCACCAAGATAACCTTGTCAGCTGGTGGGAGGGGGGAGCCACAGTGGTCAGAAATCACTTGCAACAGCTAATCTTACTATTCTTTGGCAATGGCTTATTAATATGTGCACTTATTTTTTATTTTTCTGATGAGTATTTTACTAGGTACCTACTATGTATAATACATCATGGTAACTATTAGGATACATTGGTGATTAAGCCAGGTACTCACTATCCTTATAAGCTTACAATGTGGAGAAGAAACAAAATTAAGTCAGAATTATACAAAGACTTATCCTGTTGTATTAAATTACCACTCTCTTATGAAGGATGCCAGGGACTTGAACTGTATGATCCAACCAAAGCCGTTATGGTGGGAGAGAATCCGAAAATGCTTCTATCTCTCTCTGCTACCGGCTCACAGATCTGCCACCTCATTCCAGGACACCTCTGGCCTGCAATCCTATGACTGTATCCTCTCTGAGTCTATTTTGGGGGACAGAGTTAAATAAACTCTTAGAAAAGACCCAAAACCTGTTAGGTCAACTATGCAAGATATTTAGTTATATCCAGAACCAGAGCAGTAAAGGCAAAAATTTTCACAGCCAAAGTCAAATCAATAAAACTTTAGACTATTCCTTTCCTTCTCTCAAATAGCACTCAAGTCCCTCAGAGGAGAGTAAAAGAAGGAAAAGAAAAGTACGCAAACAGCAATGAAGAGTCATCTGCTCTAACTGCATCCAGTCCTCTAGGCTATTGTTCTGGTCAGACAGATCTTCTAGGAGTTGTGAGAACAGAAACAAGAGAAACAAGAGCAAGGGAGGTGCAGGTATCTGGGAGGGTCTTTCAAATTCTTGGTGACAATCTGGAATGAATGATTTTTTTGTTGACTGAAGAACAATAAAGACTCTCCTCCTTACCAAACTCTATTAATTAATAGGTTATTTTTATAAGGCAAAGAATAAAAGTCTCAAGTATCCAAAAGACAGAAGGAACTTTCAACAGTTTGGATTTCTGTCCAAAACAGCATTAAGTACTAATTGTGTTTCCTGTACTCCTTTTTTTCCCCCTCACAATCTGCTAGTGAGTTGGTTTTCTTTCATTTACAGGTAAAAGTGGAATGGAAATCACCCCTCTACCTTCTACCCTGTTTCCACAACCACATGGAGGGACAGACAGATATACCACAGAGTCAAGCTCCCTGAACGCGGCTTGGTCTCTGCTCCTTTCCCTTGAGATGCCCGCCTCCTTTTTATACCTCAGATGATTGACATACAATTGGCATTTTTCCTTTCTGGTTTGGAGCTCTGAGGAAGTTTTTTTATTTCTCTAAAAGAGATATTACAAAGTTGCAAGCAAGCAATATTTATGTTGGCAGAGAAATTTCTGTCCTAGCAGTTTAAAAAAATGGAAAATCTTCTGGAAACATTTTAGATTTGTGTTCTCTTTCCTAGAGTAGAACAGCTCTACAGAGCTATGTCTTTCAGGTGAAGATTTAGCAGATTATTATTTTTTAAAATCAATATTTTTTATTTTGGTTTTGCGGGGTACAGTTAAGGGTTAGGTGTACAATTACGTTTCATTCAGGCACCCTGTTGATAAGAGGTGTTTCCCCATCCCCAGACAGATATTTGTTACTGCTAATCCCATCCTCCCCATAGTTTCCCAGGACCGTCAGTCATTTTCTTACAGTATTACATTGGATGTTCAAGGTCCATTATATGAGTGAGAACATGTGATACTCGGATCTTTGTTTCTGTGAGAGGTCACTCAGTATTATAGACTCTAGTTTCACCCAGGTTGCTGCAGAATTCATGATTTTGTTCTTTTTTATGGCTGCGTAGTATTCCATCATGTATATGTACCACATTTTTTAATCCAGTCCTCATTTGATGGGCAGCATGGTTGTTTCCAGGTTCTTGCTATTGTGAACAACGCTGTGATAAACATATGTGTGCAGGTATCTTTTTTATAGAGTGATTTGAGTTCTTCAGGGTATATTCCTAGTAGGGAGATTGCAGAGTCATATGGGAGGTTGATATTTAGAGCTTTTAGGAATCACCACACTGCTTTCCACAGAGGTTGCACTAATTTACACTCCCACCAACAGTGTAGAAGTGTTCCCTTTTTGCCACACCCTCTCCAGCAGCTGTTATTTTTTGAGTTGTTGATAATTGCCATTCTGACTGGAGTTAGGTGGTATCTCAGTGTGGTTTTGATTTGCATCTCCCTGATGATTAGTGAGGTTGAACATTTCTTCATGTGTTTGTTGGCTGCTCGGATGTCCTCTTTTGTGAAGTGTCTGTTCATATCTTTTGCCCATTTGATAATGGGGTTGTTTGTTTTTTTCTTTTCAGCACATTTTAGTTCCTTGTAGATCCAGGATGTTAAGCCTTTGTCAGACCTGGTGTTGGCAAATATTTTTTCCCAGTCTGTAGGCTGTCTCCCTGCTCTCTTGATGGTTTCTTTGGCCTTGCAGAAGCTTGTCAGTTTAATAAAATCCCACTTGTCTATCTTCTCTCTTATGATCTGTGGGTTTTGGGTTTTGTTCAGGAATTGGATGCCAGTTCTGATTTCCATGAGGGTATTTCCTTCCTTTTCTAAGGTTCTTATGGTTTGAGGTTTTACATTTAGGTCTCTGATCCATTTGGAGTTAACCTTTGTGCATGGGGATAGATAGGGGTCCTGTTTCAATCTTCTGCATGTGGTCAGCCAGTTTTCCCAGCACCATTTACTGAATAGGTTCTCCTCTCCCCAGTGGTAGGTGGTAGAGACCTTGTCGAAGATGAGTTGGTTGAGAAATTGAGATTTTGCTTCTGGAATCTCAATTCTATTCCATTGATCTATATACCTGTTCCTATACCAATACCAAGCTGTTTTGATGACTGTAGCTTTATAGTAAAGTTTGAAGTCTGGTAATGTGATACCACCTGCTTTTTTTTTTTTTTTGCTAAGGATTGTTCTGGCTATTCTTGGACATTTGTGTTTCCATATGAATTCCTGTGTTGTCTTTTCTAGGTCTGAGAAGAATGTAGCTGGTAATTTGATGGGTATTGCATTGAATTTGTAGATTGCCTTAGGTAAGATGGACATCTTCACAATGTTGATTCTTCCAATCCATGAGCATGGGATAATTTTCCACTTGTTTGTGTCATCTTTGATTTCTTTGAGCAGTGTTTTGTAATTTTCATTGTAAAGGTCTTTCACATCTCTGGTTAGGAAGATACCAAGGTATTTCATTTTTTTTGTGAATGGAATTGTGTTTTTTATTTGTTTTTATTGTGTTTTTTAATTGTGTTTGTTTATTATTGGTGTAGAGAAATGCAATTGTCTTTTGTACATTTATTTTGTATCCTGAGACTTTGCCAAAGGCCTTTATCAGCATAAGGAGGTTTTTGACAGATTCTCTTGGGTTTTCAAGGTACACAATCATATCATCTGCAAAGAGAGATAACTTGACTTCCTCTTTTCCTATTTGGATACCCCTGATTGCCTCCTCTTCTATGATTGCTCGAGCCAGGACTTCCAATACTATGTTGAACTGGAGGGCGAGAGTGGGCATCCTTGTCTTGTTCCAGTTTTCAGGGGAAATGGTTCCAATTTTTGTCCATTTAGGAGTATGCTGGCTGTGGGTTTCTCGTAGATGGCTTTTACTATTTTGAGGTATGTTCCCCGTATGCCTAGGTGTTCAAGGGCTTTTATCAAGAAGGGGTGCTGGATTTTATCAAAAGGTTTTTCTGCATCTAATGATATAATCATGTGGTTTTTGTTTTGACATCTGTTGATGTATTTAATTACTTTATGGTTTTACGAATATTGAACCAGCCTTGCATCCCAGGAATGAAGCCTATTTGGTCATGATGGATGATTTTGAGATGTATTGCTGAATTCGGTTTGCTAGGATCTTGTTGAGAATTTTAGCATCTATGTTCATCAAAGATATTGGCCTGTAGTTCTCTTTCTTTATTGGATCTTTACCTGGCTTGGGTATCAATGGGATGTTGGCTTCGTAAAATGATTTGGGGAGAGTTCCATCTTTTTCAATCGCCTGGAATACCTTCAGTAGGATTGGTATCAGCTCCTCCTTAAATGTCTTGTAGAATTCTGCTGGAAAGCCATCTGGACCAGGGTTGGTTTTTTTTTTTGTAGGAAGTTTTCTTATTATGTAGTCGATTTCCTTGATTTTTACTGGTCTATTTAGGGTCTCAATTTCTTCTTGTTCCAATCTAGGTAGATTGTGTGATGTCAGAAAGTCCTCCATTTCCTTAAGGTTTTCAAGTTTGTTTCCATACAAGTGTACATAGTAGTCTCTAATGATCTTTTGTATTTCCTCAGGGTCAGATGTGACTTCATCTTTTGTGTTTCTGATTGTAGCAGATTATTTTAAAGGTGGCTAGGGTTGGAATCTTCTAAGCAGGAAGCTGGAGATTTATACATCATTACATTTCCTTTTTAGTATTGAGGAAACACTGCTACACCTTAGGCCTAGACTCACCAAAAGGGAAGTATATTAGTTTGCTGGGGCTACCATCACAAAGTGGGGTGACTTAAACAACAGAAATGTATTTTCTCATTCTGAGTGTCAGACATCCAAGATCAAGATGTCAGAAGAACGAATTTCTTCTGAGTCTTCTCTCTCTGGCTTACAGATGGTAGCCTTCTCCCCGTGTCTTCAAATGGTCTTCCTCTCTATACGTGTCTGTGTCTAAATTTTCTCTTCTTATAAGGACATCAGTCATATTGGATAAGGGTCCATCCAAATGGCTTCCTTGTAACTTAATCACCTTTTTAAAAACACTCCCTCCAAATGCAGCCACATTCTAAAGTACTGAGGATTTCAACATACGAATGTTGGGGAGCATAATTCAACCCATAACAGGAAGCCCTTCAGTTTTCCAAATTTATTTCTACCATCAGTCAGCCACATAGCTGATATCTGTCAGAAGATATTAAGCTATGAGTAAATAGTAAAGAGAAAACACATAAGACTGAGTCTACCTAGGCCTCAAAGAGCTGAAGTCTAATTGAAGAGTTAAGCATTTGAAAATCTCTGTAAGACCTCAAGTGGTAAGTAGCAGTCAAATCCAACTGTGTGAGATGTCAGTAATAAACAGATCGCGATACTCTGGAGACAAAGGAAGAGACTGGGGATGTACCAAGGAAGACATTGTGAGAGAACTGAGAATGAAAGATGGTCTGGTTTTAAACAAAGGAAACTCAAATAGTGGGCTTAATTTAAAAGTTGTATATAAGTTTTGAGCAACTTATCAATTAAATGTGTATTTAGATATGAAGGATCAGACAGAAAAGAAATTTGGACTGAACTATGAATAACTTTAAAGTCACCGGCTAAGGCTGTGGGTAAACTATAGTCACTATTTTTTTAAAAAACTTTTTTGAGTTGGTAGTGATCATGAATACAGTAAACTCATAAAGTTCTGTTGAATGACCATAGCTGATGAAAGAAAGACTAAGCGAATACAGAAAGATTAAATTAGAAAAGAACACCACTTGCAGCTCAATTAGAATAATGTTTCCTTGTGAAATAGATGCCATAGATATTCTCAGAAATGTTGAAGGGGGAACTTTACGACTGGTAAGTCAATCATCATCACATACAGTGAGGCAGCCAGACGCTGTTTGTGTCCGGATGTGAAAAAGGAGGTCTGCTCAGCAACACAAGCCCTTGCCAAAAATTGAGCCTGCATTAAAAAAAGCTTCCAGATCTAATTAACTGGCTTACAGAAAATTTGAGGGATGTAGAAACATGTTAGCCAACAGTCACATTTAGAAAGAGGAAATTCTAGAGGGCAAAGTCCTGGTTTCTTCAACAAACAAATGGTATAGAAGGAAACAGGAAATGTGCAAATATTGTAGATTAAATGAAACTTAAGAAACCTATCACACAAATACCCTCTTTATGAGAACTTTGAGTTCTTATTCAAGCCACTGGGAAAATATATTTTTGAGACAATTGAGGGCATTTTAACAGGAACTGAGTATTAGATAATATTATATAATACCCATTTTTTGTTGTTTAGAGTTACACACTGGGTTAAATGATAATGTCTGAAGCACTCTTGTAAATACTACAGGAAAAAAATGGGCAAAGGGTAGGTGAAACAAAATAGGCAAACTTTGGTAATTGTTGAAGCTAGGTGATGGATATACTGGAGTTCATTATAGTGCTCTACTTTTAGATATATTTACATATTTTTGTAAGAGGGTCAAAATAAAGTATTAAAAATAGTATTTTTCTAACTTTATTGAGGTATAATTGACAATTTAAAAAAGAAAATAAAATTTTTATAACCAAAAATAATATTCAAGATAGTTTAGAAAAGGAAAGATTGGAGTGAGAAAAATCAGTTAGATGGCCATTGGCATAGGAGGTAATCAAGATGAGACAACGATTGCAAAGAAAAGGCAAAGAAGAATAAAAGACATTTTGGAGGCCATTATGACATTAGGAATAGAAAGCTAGGGGAAGGAAAATATCAAAGACGATACCAAGTTAAGCCTAGGTGACTTGGTGAACAAAGCCATTAATAAAGATAGGTGCTAAGTGAATTATTAGGACTAAAAGCAATTCTTATTAACATATTTTCTCAACCCTGCCAGCTCACTGAGAGGAACCAATCTTAGTCACCCCAGAAAGAGAGAGATGAGAAGAGAATCCTCTGTCAAGAAAGCAGAAATGCTGAACCTGGAGAATTTTAAGCTTTCCACAAGAGTAGTGTGTATGGGGCAGAACAGCAAAGGTCAAGGTCCCACCAGCACACACATTCTTGAGTGGAGGAATAGTCAAATGATGCTGAGTCAGCAGTCAGGGAAGACTTCTGTGAGCGTCTGGGCCCACCACTGGCAGCATGGCCCAGCAGTCACACCCTGGGGACCTGTGCTCACAAACTAAAAGGAACTGCCAAAAAAAAAAAAGCACAGTAAAAATGATGGCAACCAGGGACTAAGCAACTCCATTTTTGATACCTGGAAGCTTGGGATTCTTAATGATCCTGTAAAAGAAAGGGAGAGGACTTCCAATAAAGGCAAGACTACCTTTTCCACCAGCCCAGATATGTGGAGCTCAAAGCATATTAAATCTGATGTCAAGAAATAGGGGCAACATACAAAATCACAGGCCTCCCCTCTGTTCCCTAGACCCTCTTGTGGTTAGGTTAGGGCCATGTGACCAGCTAGCTCTGGGAATGGACTGGAAATGGACATGACATGTCCTCCTCCTTCACTCTCCTCCACGCCTAGCAGCCATGGGGTTGTTTGCTCCAAATGTAGTTGCTACAACAGAGTGGAAGGTCGCCTGACCCAAATCGAGCCTCACAAGGGTGAGAAATAAACCTTTCTTGCCTTGAGTCACTGAGATTATACAATTGTACTATTGTATCAGTTGACGTTAATTATCCTGATGGGTACAGAAGTAAATCAGATATATCGCATACCTCGGTTAGTAAAATATATGTCTATTAAATGCAGCTGCTCTCTACTCAGGGCAGTGCTACGTAAGAGAATGAGCTGTTCTGAAGGAAGATGCAAAGTACGATTACTAAAAGCGGAAAATGTATGCCTGGAGTCAAAAGATATAAAGTATAATTAATCATATGCACAGAAGATATTGAAATCATGAAAATGCTTGACATCTCCTAGGAAGAGGGTAAAAATAGGAGATAAGCCGGGCACAGTGGCTCACACCTGTAATCCCAGCACTTTGGGGGCCAAGACAAGAGAATTATTTGAGCCTAGGAATTTGAGACCAGCCTGGACAACATAGTAAGATGTCATCTCTATAAAAAAATTAGCTGGGTATAGTAGTGCATGCCTGTACTCCCAGCTGCTCAGGAGGCTAAAACTGGAGGCTTGCCTGAGCCCTGCAGGTCAAGGCTACAGTGAGCTGTGATTGTGCCACTGCACTCCAACCTGGGTGGCAGAGTGAGACCATGACTCAAAACACACACACACACACACACACACACACACACACACACACACACACACACACACACGGTGCCAAAAAAGTATACACATTTTAAGAAGAGAAAAATCTATTAAAATTTTAATACTCAATAAGATGAATACAAGTCATGTTTGACTTCTACAATTCCAAGAGTTGCTCAAAGTGGTCACCATCAGCATCCAGACACTTCTGATTACAACAAATATCTCTTAAAATGTGTATACATTTTTTGGTACTGTGTGTGTGTGTGTGTGTGTGTGTGTGTGTGTTATGTGTGTGTGTGTGTGTGTGTGTGTGTGTGTGTGTGTGTGTGTGTGTGTGTGTGTGTGTGTGTGTATGAAATAAGAGAAGGGCATGGAAGAAAAGAAAGAAAGACATGTGACTTCTAAGATAACCCTGGGTATAGAAATCCGAATCTTGGGAAAAAACATGGAGGCAGAAAAGCTTTTATGGGCTGACGTGGGTTCCTGAAAGATCATATGGAGGATGGCCACACTTCTGAACCCTTACTTCTGAGACCTTCCATATAGGACTGTTATATGAAAAAGAAATAAACTTCTTTTGTGTTTAGCCACTGAAATTCATTTGTCACTGCAACCTACTCTACTAGTCTAACTGATGTAGTTGCTGCTAATGCACCTTCTGGCTATGGTAATATAATGCCTGGATTTCTATCCAGGGATCAAGAAAAGATAATCGAAATTACTGGATGAACCACACTGTGCCTGCTAGATCATCGTTAGCAAAATGGATATGTCACCTGCCGCTGCCTATCTCTCACTTGCTCCAGTTTCAAATGCAGGCCACACACCTGTGTGCATCTCACTGGATGAATTTAATAAATATTGGTAGGCAGCTGCAAGGGCATCGGGGAAATGTGCTTTTAACTTTGACACACCAGAGTTTGGGACAGATTAGGAGTGAATTGGAGTTTTCTAGTAAGACTAAGAAATTCATTCAGGACTAGTTCACTCTCACATGATTGGGAGCTATCATGTAGAAGCCATGGGCTGCCCAGAAAAGTGGTCTGCCAGCCTCTTTCCTTTCCACTAGTGATGACAGTGAACCTTACTGTCTATGTTAATCATCCAGTGCCTGTCATGATAGCCACCATATTTTTAAACAGTATCAGTGGCCTATAATTCTACTACCCAAAGACCATATGTGATAGATAAAATTTATAAGAGGTAGCATTTTATTACTATTATTCTCTCTGCATCTGGTTTTAATAACCTCAGAAGGCACACCTAGCATGAGGCTTTGAATATGCCATTTATATCACTCACCAGTTTTGAAGCATTCTTCTTTTTTAAAAAAGAAAAAGTCAAAACTTCTCAGTTGACCTTGGAAGAGATCACCCCATGGCACGGTGTTAAGAAAAAATACTATACACAGACTCTATTCAGGGTACTAGGGGATACAGCACTGAACAAGCAACAACCTGATTTATATGGCCCTTAACTTCTATCATAAAATGTTTGTTGCTTATGATAAAGCTAATGGATGTGGCTAAGAAAGACATCTGAAAAATCATAACCTCTTATTCTATAATCCAAAGTACTTTGAGAAGAGGTGCAAAACAGACCTGGAGAGGTGGAGGAGGTGCTCTCCTGAAAAGTTTTGCTGAGACGCTATAGCAGGCCTGGTTAGGTCCTTCTCATATCCCCTTGGAATACTCAAAAGATCATCTGCAGGTATTGCCCATAAATGCCAAAGGATTCCTGTGTCCCTGCCTGGGGACTTTTCTGGCTGTACTGCCCGCCAGAGTATCTATGCCCCGGGGGTTCTACCCTTGTTAAAGAATGGCCCCTCTCAAAAGGTAAAATAATGACTTTCATACAAAAATACAATTAATAGATGTCAAAAATTTATTTAACTCAATAATTAATGGTAAAGCTAATAAAATGTTATAATCGGCTGAAAGGAGAATTCAAAGTGGCACACATATATATGCAGAACAAGGATCCTGAGATGAATTTACAAATAAATGCTTTCTTTGTCCATTTTCTCTTTGTAAGAATATGTGAGACTGGATAATTTACAGACAAAAGAAATATATATCTCACACTTCTAAAGGCAGTTTGGGCAGTCACACCTGGCAAGGGTCTCATGCTGCAACATAAGATAGATGGCATGATACAGTGGAAGTGTATGCAAGAGTGGTGAATAGGTATAGGCAAGAGAGACAAAATACGAGGGGCAAGCTTACTTTATAACAATCCACTATCATGGTAACTTATCCAATCCTGAGAGAACGAGAACTCTTGAAAGGCTGCATAAATCCCTTCATGAGGGTGAATCCCCTGTGAATCAAATGACTCTTAAAGGTCTCACCTTTAAAAAGTCAACACCATTACATTGGGGACCAAGCCTCACCATGAGTTTCAGTGGGGACAAACCATATTCAAACCATAGCAGGTACAAACTGGTCAGTATCTACTCGGCAATAGTCAATTGTACTCACTGCCTTTCTATAGCCTAGAATCATTTGCATTACTATGTATTGTCTAAAACTCGGAGTCATAAACTAGCACAAGGACAATGACAGGTGGTGATCACCTGGATAGATGAGCTGAATGAAACATCCTCCAATATTTTTTCACTAATTTCAAATTGTTCACAGTTTTTCTGATGTTCTCAACCAATGAGGGATAACATTTGCAGGCTATACATGACAGCTTCCTGTCCCTCAATGAGATAATTCTGAGATGAGTTCTACACAACTTCTCAAAGTGTCCTCAATGAACTCGAGCCCTATTTGCCCACAGAAGTAAATTATTTATTAACAAATTTTGGGGGGTTTTCTCTCCCTTCTCCTGCTCACTTGACCCATCCCTCAAAGTACTTCCTGGAATAGCCTCCCAAATAAACTTACTCCCAACCCTTGTCTCCTGATCTGATTTGGAAAAAATCCAAACTAAGACAGGCTACAAGTTCAAGCATTTAAAACACTGCCACAGATTGAAAGAGGTTTCTGTCTTAAGAGCCTACTGTCAACAGATGGGAAACAGAAAGTTTCATGAAGGATTGGCCCCTCTCTCCTCCTCTCCCTCCCTTCCACCAACACCACCACTACCTCCTGAAAGGTTACTCCAGTTTACCAGGATCATTTCCTAATCAAGAGTATTAAACAAAGTTAATTCAAGGGAATACTAAGCTTATCTGTGTGTGCTTGTGTTCCGGGAACTCTGAGGCTTGTAGAGCTCACGGGTGTCCTACGCGTAACCAGCTGCTTCTGCTGCTGCCGCTCCTACTTTCACCAACATGTCCAGCCAGGGAGTGAAAGCCCATGATATCCATTCCTAGACCCAAGATGAGGAAAACGTACATTAACATGTGGAAAGGTATTTCCTTAGAACACAGTGCTGATGAGAAAAAGAGTCAAATGCCATTCTAAAAAAGAATTCTGGAATACCTTTATTTTTTAAATTGTGGTGACTTTGTTGGGTGGGTTGGCAAGACATGAGCCATATTGATTCCACTCTCAGACCTCGATTACCTCTCTGGACTCTTCTGTCTCTGAATTCTATGTTAGATATTAAATAAAGGTCTTTGAAAGCAGGAAAAAAAATCCATTCCAATAGGGACTATCAACAGAGTTCTTAGAAACCTGCCAGCGTGGTTACTTTTGTAAGCAGAATCAATATCATCTCTATATCCACCCAATGTAAAGGAAGCAAAGACACAAAGACAGGCCCTGTCCCTTCTTTGAGGGGGGAAAAATGAATAGGGCTGGAAAGATAATATCCCAGGAATAAAATTATGGAGGGTGCCAAAAAATATACACATTTTAAGAAAGGAAAAAAACTGTATTAAAATTGTAATACTCAATAAGATGAATACAAGTCACGTTTGACTTCTGCAATTACAAGAGGTGCTCAAAGTGGTTACCATCAGTGTCCACACACTTCTGAATATGGTGAACATCCCTTAACGTCTCTTATAATGTGTATACATTGTTTGGCACCCCAGTAATCTAAGTTTTTTAGAAATGAACAATATATTGAAAATTATTAACTGTTTTATTTTTTGCCTTTCTGAGTACATGGTGCTTGAGGTATTTATTTTTCATAGAATTAGGCATGAGGTAAAATTAGGATTTCTGGGAGGAATATAAAGACATTCTGACATTCAAAATAGTATTTTATAGTAAGATAATAATGCTACAAGCCAGACAATTGTCTGTATAAAGGGTTGAGTAGATTGCTTTGTTTTCTCCTTTAGGACATTAAGATCAGACTTTTCTTGCTAGATCATAGAATGTTGTGTAAGGAAAGTTCAGACAAAAAGAGAAGAGGGTGAAAACTGGCTTACTCTAGTGTCAGAGAATTATGTGAAAGAGGGAGCAAAGAAGGGCTGGAGGGAGAGAGAGGAAAGGAGAGCCAGGGAGAGAGGGGGCTGCATTAGATAAGTAAGGCTAGAAGCAACAACAGAGCAGAAGGGGGTTCTTGCCCCTCTCCCTCCCCTTTGCATTTACAATGCTGGAGAGCAATCACCTCTTGGAATCACTGCTCTAAGTGAGGCACAGCCATAAACACAAAGTGAACAGTGTGTGTAATGCCAACAACCCCATGGCATTGAATAGACCCAAGATTCATTGTGATGTGGGAAAGGTTGGTCATCCCTGCCACTCTATTGCTTTAGATTTGAGAGACATACTAATTCTGCCACATCTTGACTATGTGACCTGAATCACCTAGGAAGTTTTCAAACTGTATACTCCCACAGTCCCAATGATTCTGGTATAGCTCTCACACCCCCATTTAATCCACGGAAAAGCAAGCAGGTTGTGCATTTTAAGAAAGAGTTTCCAGCATGTGAGAGAACATTTTCCTCCAGCAAGAACCACTTTTAGAGTT
This sequence comes from Cephalopachus bancanus, assembly GCA_027257055.1. NCBI lineage: Eukaryota > Metazoa > Chordata > Mammalia > Primates > Tarsiidae > Cephalopachus > Cephalopachus bancanus. The sequence goes on along the minus strand of JAPVLO010001457.1, from coordinate 57,642 downwards.
TGACATACATTGCCAGGAAAGATTTGCATTTTTAATGCAAATTACTGAAAGGACACAAAAGGATTAACTAGATTTCTGCCACAAGGCTAAGAAGAGATTTTTGCATTGGGCCTGCAAAACATCCTTGTACAAGTAGGGCCTCCATCCCAGGTGTCTCTCAATGTCAGAGGTACCCTAGCTTGTATTGAGTTTGTGCAATTGTGTTTAAGATATAGGGCTAACATTAAGCATCTAAGTGGTATAACTTCAGACTCAGATTCTGGCTAATGGAGATAACCTATCTTAAGTTTCTGCCTAAGTATCTAAGTCCACAATTACCATTAAAAGACAAGTACTGCCATGTGGCTTACACCTGTAATCTCAGCATTTTGAAGGCTGAGATATGAGGATTGCTTGAGTCGAGGAGTTCAAGACCGGCCTGAGAAACATAACGAGACCTCGTTTCTACAAAAAAAAAGTAGCCAGGCACATGCCTACAGTCACTACTCAGGAAGCCGAGGAGGAAAGATTACCAGAGTCTGAGAGGCTGAGGCTGCAGTGAGCTGTAATCATGCTGCTGAACTCCAGTTTGGGCTACAGGAAAGATCCTACTTTAAAAAAAAATGAACCTCAATGCATTCTCAGTGGGTTAAAAATGAGTGCTGAAATCATTGAGTCAGTGAAATCTATTACAAGATATATAGGTTATGGATTGCCTCAAAATCTTGTGGTTGTATATAAAAAAAACAGGATATAGAACCAAATATGGGGTGTGAGCCCCATTTTGCACTTGCATGTAGCTGATATCTATGTGTTTACAGGATGTGTGTAATAAGGAGAAGGAAACGAGGTGATAGAAGCAGAGATGGGGTGGAAAGAATGTAAGGGAGCGGAGGTTATATGCGGAGTATGTGTGGAGTGTGAAAAGGAGTGTGACATGTGGGGATACGTGTTCACACATACAGACGTGTATATGCATTTATAGTCCTGGACTCTACCATGGGTGCCTGGACTTTCAGAGCCTAAAATGTTGGTGTTGAAACCAAAAAAGGAGCCAAAGGGTTCTATCCCTTTCACCCTCTATCTCTCTCCTCCCAAGGAAAACTCGATGATGTTTAGGAACAAGAACTTCGGAGTCAGACCTAATTTTAAATCCTAATCCAACGCTCATTGACTGAGGGATCTTATCCTCATGACATCGCTTTCTCATCTGTCAAAGGATATTTCCTGTGACTGAACACAGTGTAACCTAGGGCAGACAGTCAATAAGTAGTAACTTAAAAAAATTCTGGCCCATTTCTCAAAACTGATCTCAAAAGGAAATTTTATCTCAGCAATAAAATAATTTCTAGCAAAGCAATTTTTAAAAATACATTAATATCCTATGGCTTATTTATTTAGCAGGTTATTTTGGGGGCTCGGGGGAGCATGAGGATAGAGTTCACAAATAATTCTGTTATTTGTGGCTCTTGGACTAATAATAGAGTGAAAACATGAAATTCCCGAGAGAATGCTTCCCAGTGGTTTCAACTAACGAAACCTTTAGAAACATTCTCCCTTGTAAGCAAATAATTGACCAGAGCTGGCCACCTTCCTGTGCCTTGTCCCACCCTTGACAAAGGAGGCTGAGAATTGACCAACACTCCCAGTAGGACTTGTAGAAAGAGAGTCGGGCTATGAACTGAGTGCAGTTTGCCCTGTGGGGTTGAGGACATGTTTGAAAACTCTGTATCTCTTTGTCCTTAACATGAAAATCAATCATAATTTTTAGCATTGTGGGGTCAGGTATAACAATTTGAGATTTAACAAGTAACTCTTTTGAAATTATAGAGCAAATATGTAGTATTTGTAATGAGGCCTATGTCACTTTACAAATTATTTAGAGTGCTTCTTAAAACAATTAAAAAGTTATTCTGAAATCTTAGTCACAGTCACCCAATGATATCCTCTCCTACTACAAGAAAGTTCCCGCTATAAAGTCAGAGACAATCACTCTAATTTTATAAGAATATTGCAAAGCTGATGATTTTCTTAATGATGAAAGTAGTCTACTGCCCTCGTTTTTGCTTTTATTGTTTTCTTCTTGTAGCTTCTCTAGCTTTACCTTGCTGATGCCTTTTTAGCTGTGTAGTTACTGCTGCATGAATAGTGTTGGAATTCTCACCACATCCCACTGCTAGCTTCTCCACAGTCATAAATCTGACTCTCTAAGCAATGACTGGCTACCTCAAGAGGACCTTGAGCTCAATTAGGGAGCTTCTTGTGGTTATCACAGCTGACATCACCAATGCCCTCCAAGTATATTCACGGGCAGAGGAAACTTAATGATGGAATTCTTCTCGGAGGCTACAGTGGTCAGGGTCTGTAGGTGGCGCAGTTGGAGGGCCATGGGAGACCCAGCCTGCGCCACGGAGGCTGACTTCAGAGATTTGGAAGCATTCATCAATCCTTCTGCTGCAGGAACCTAAAAAGGCACAAGTTAAAGAGTTCAGAAATAAAAGAGTACTACTGTGACCTGTGCTTTCTTTTTCTGAATCCTTATTGATACTTCTCTTCCAAGACCCCAAGCTGTCACAAGTTTCATCTATTTACTCCTTTAGCAAGGGTAAGAGATTCACATCCTAATGAGATTACAGAAGTTCAAGGAGGTTGCAGGCAGCAGGGAGGGTTATGTCACAAATTATAAATTCCAGGATTTCATTTTCAAACAAAAATTAAAATGCTATCTTTAATACAAATGAATACTTGGCATCTGCCTTACTGATGCCTTGAAGTACTTTGGAGCCTCACTACTCACTGCATTTGTCTGTAGGAAAGTCTGAAACTTAAGGCCTCTATGTGGCTTTTTGTTGTTGTTTTTACTCACTTATCACAGGAGATGTTTTTATTTCATTCTGTTGCCACCTCAGTCTTATCTCACAAAATGAGAATTGTTTCCAGTTCTGCAGATCTTGATAACAAGTAGCAGCCTTATAACACTCATTGGAAATCTCTCAAGTGCTCCACTTGTTTCTCAAGCTGCCCAAGAATGGCCTGTGTGTGAATGTGATCCCTCCTCTGTCACCACCAAGCCCCTGCTTGGAAGCTGGTGGAAGTTAGCAGAGAAACCAGTGTGTGTAAGGAATGAAGGCAAAGAAGCACCTTCATCAGTTCACAAGTAAGATTCCAAGGAGGATACATGAGATGTCTAATCTCAGCTGATTTCTGATACTTCAGAAAACTTATCCACATGGGCATGAAGGCTACAGATAACAGATTCTAGGACACTCGGGGCCAGGGTGCACTTACATTTTGTAATACTAACCTAGATTGTTCTTAACCACTCCCTTTTAACATTTAATATCACAGAACAACGATGCTCAAAAGACAGACTCCAAGCTGGCTACCTGCAAATCATCAGCTTTATACAAATGTAGATTCCTGAGCCCACTTAAGACTGCTTCACTGGGACTGAAGTGAGATCTGGAAATTGGTGTCTTGTTTTGCTTTGTTAAATGCTCTCTAGGGAACACTGACGTGGAGATTCAATTGGAATCAACTTTGCTAAGTTGCTCTTGACCCAAGACTTGTGACCAAGATTTTTCTGGGTATAGTGCACTGCTCGTTATCTTTTAATTCAGGGAAAATTATCAGTAAAACTGTAAAAAGAATCCCTTTTCTTTCTTTTATTATTATTACTATTATTTTTTGAGTCAAGGTCATTCTGCTGCCCGACTGGAGTGCAGTGGCATGATCACAGCTCCACTGCTGCCTTAACCTCCTGGGCTCAGGCCATCCATCTGCCTCAGCCTCTGGAGTAGCTGGAACTACCAGCCTGTGCTACCACGCCCAGCTTATTTATTTTTATTTTTTCTTAGAGACGAAGTCTCACTATGTTACCCACACTAGTCTCGAACCCTTGGCCTCAAGTGATTTTTCTTGCCTCAGTCCCCCAAAGTGCTGAGATTACAGATATGAGTCACTGTACCTGACCAGCAACACTTTTCTTAAGTTAAAAAAAAAAGAGAGAGAGAAATCCTGGTCTTCCATTCAAGTTCTAGCCTTGTGGAACCCATCACCATGTGGCTGGCCCTCCATGTATAAACTGCACAGCTCTTACCCTGGCTCTGGCTTCACTTGTGACTTCAGCCTTGGCCACCAGGATCTCTGCAACTGCACCAGGATCCGGACATCTTTGATTTCCACATGGGCCTCCTGGATCCTCCACAGCTTGGTGGCATCATCAAGTAATGTCTGTTTCCAAATCAAAAAAAAAGAGTGGTCAGAAGACAGGTGTGACGTGATGTAAGTTTCTGATATGTTTTATACTCACGAGATAAATTTTTTTTCTTTCTTTTGAGTTGGGATCTCACTCTGTTGCTCAGGCTGGAGTGCAGTGGCATGATCACAGCTCACAGCAGGCTCTACCTCCTGAGCTTAAGTATCCTTCCAGCATAGCCTCCCTGGTAACTGGGCATGCCCCACCACACCCAGCTAATTTTTTGTAGAGACAAGGTCTCACTATGTTGCCCAGGCTAGGCTTGAACTCCTGGGCTCAAGCAATCCACTCACCTCAGCCTCCCAAAGTGCTGGGGTTATAGGGTTATAGGCATGAGCCACCACACCCAGGCCCTTTTTTTTTTTTTTTTTTTTGCATTTGGAGTAAGACAGGTTGGGAAGGAAATAAGAGTTCACTTTCTTATCATTATTAAGAATGTAAAGTGAATCTCATGAAGAATCCAGGAACAAAATTTGACAGATCTTTTAGTGGGTATCTACCAGCAGTATCCACTCCTAAATGATCCCAAAGGAAGTATGTGATATCCATCTAACTAGCATACCCGGAGTTGCTGACGATTTAAGTAGAGGAAGCTGCTTCGAAGACTTTTTGTTCTGGCCTGCATCAGCTGGCAAATGAGTAGTTCCAACTCCAGTAGAAAAATTTTCTCGGAGTATAAAACATATAGACTCATACATTTGAGCAAATGCCTCAAGTTTGCTTGTCACTGCTTTCAAATAGAGAACAACGCAATGGCTTCTCAGACAGACCTGAATTTTGTTCTGGCTCTGCCATTTGCAGCTGTGAATTATTGGCCCAGTTTCTAAACTTCTCTGGTTCTCAGTTTCCTTACCTATAAAATTTTCCTTTCAGGATTGTCATGAGGTTTGGAGATAATATACATATATCTCAGTACCCAGGAATGACTCAATGACTATTATTTTTGTGATATTATGTGTCTATTTGGCCTCTTCCCTATGAACAGTTTTAAATAAGTAGCAAGGCATATATTTTGGGAGTAGAATAAATCTAAAGTCAAAATGGAAATAATAGACACAGGGACACCAAAAGTGGGGAGGCAGGAAGAGAGACAAGGGGTTCAGAAGTTACCTATTGGATATAATTTTCACTATCTGAAGAATGGGTGACCTGAAGCCCAATCCCCTCCAGTATGCAATATGCCCATATAACAAACATGCACTTGTTCCCCTTGAATCTAAAATAAAAATTTAAATGTAAAAAAAAAAATACCAAAAACATTATTTCCCTTTGTTAAAGCTTAAAATCATTGAAGACATCTTGCTGGTTGTTGGTTATTCTGAAGAGGAAGAATGCCTTGAGAAATAGTGGGATCAAAAGGGTAGTTCCCCTAAAAAGAATGGGGCAGAGATCTATGCTACCAAATGGCCAGTGACCTCCTGTATTTCTGTGATCCCTGCAGGACCCCAAGAGATGGTGAGACCTCACAAAAAGTAAGTGATCTGGCTATGAATTGGAAATTTTTGAGTTGTCAAACTCATGGGGTTCTAACAAATGATATGGTGAGCTATCACACAGAACTGACAGTACCTCAAAAAAGCTGGGTGCCTTTGCTCTACAGAAATCTTCACACGTACCCTACAACAGAAGAAAGAAAGAAGGAAGGAAAGAAAGAGAGAGAGAGAGAAAGAGAGAGAGAGAGAAAGAAAGAGAGAAAGAAAGGGAGTTACTCAAACCTTCCTAAGGGAAAAGGAGGTATCTTGGTCTTAGCAAGGAGACTATAAATTATGTCTGATCACCTGTGACTTAACTTATCATAGAGTACAGGTTCTAATGGTATGAAAGGAATAGAACCTATATGGAGTAAGAGAAGAGCTCTCATAGACTGCATGCTGCCACTATACCAGAAGCTCTGACCAGGCTCACAGAGGTTTCCTGGACCAGGTGGGAGGTAAGGCACAGAAGGAGAGATACAGATGGTACTGGAGATCACTCAACTGCCCTTATCCTGACTTTCCTCATCAGCAAACTTTGATTGGAGCATCAAAAAAAATATTTATTCAGGAAAAACAATATGCTTATCACTGTGCCCTCTTCCAACTATGTATCAGATTAAAATTAATAAACTGAGATTCAAACATGTCAATCCATCTCACACATTTTTGAATATGAGTTAGTATACCCAGAAATATGGACATGCAAAACTATACAGTGAAAGCCCAAAACACAGTGTTCATCAACATAAGTATAACTCTGGGAGCAGGATTTGTGTCGTCCCTCAACCTGTGTATATTAGGCCTCTCTGCCATCTCTCAACCTAAATAGAGGTTTAAATCATGACACAAGTAATATCTCATAGAAGAGCTACTTTATCTGAAAGTGATACTCAAAAGTCTCATCTTGCCTGGGTACAGCAACTCACTCCTGTAATCCTAGCAATTTGGGAGGCCAAGACAGGAAGATTGCTTGAGCCCAGGAGTTCAAGAGCAGCCTTGGCAACAAAGTGAGACCTCATCTCTGTTATAGTAAAAAACAATTTTAATGCCTTATCTTTCTCAAAAATGCGTGAAATTATTTCCTATCATCTCATGTGAAACATTCTGTAATATTTTAAGAGTTTGAATAGGTTGTTTCTTAATAATATATCATGAATACTCATGAAATAGTAAGAAAACGAATGCTAAGTTATTAGAATTAATCGATATTTTAATTTTGTAACTTTTTTTGTTAAATAAATTCTCTCTCACACACACCAAAGATGTCTACAAGTATTCTCTTAGTTCTTCCTGGTGTTTGGAGATTTAATTTTTTCATATATGTCTCACTAGTAAACATGTCTTTGCACTGACAAATAAACTTTTAGATCGTACATGCCTGGCAAACTTCAAATCCACAAGTAATGAGTAAATAAACTTCACAGAAAATGTTTTCAACAAGATGTCACAAACACATCACCATTTGCTCTTGCAGCATTCTTAGGGGATCACATTAAAACTATCATTAAATCAGCATTTCCTTATGTGTATAGAATGGAAAACTTGCTTGGAGAAATTGTCATAGGAAATAGTAACAGTAATAGACCTTATATGCTTTTTGTAAGTCTAGAAAATAAATTTTAATAGAAGAGAAGATGCCTTGGTGAATATATTTAAATGTTGGGATAAGAAAAAAATTTTCTAAGTGTAATACAAAAAAATTAGTCTTGAGGAAAAGTACTAACTATACTTGACTACATGGAAATAATCGAGTTCTAGTAATGAAAACAAGAAAAACTGGGAAAATCATTTGTACCGCATAAGTTATAAAAAAGATTAATATACTTAATAAAGCACTTTTCAATCCAATAAGAAAGATAAGTGCTGCAATCTTAAGTAAGCAAATAGTTTGCAAATGATGAATTCCCATTTTCCTATAAGAGACTTTTGTTGTTTTGGGGGTTTTAGCATAAAATTAAGTTATAGAGTTTTAGTGTTTTCAAAGCACTTTCACACGTGTTATTTGACTTTTATTATTTTCTTATACAACACTCAGTAGATAGATAACTCAAAAAGCATTATTACCAGTTTAAATATAATAATCTAAAGTTTAAAGAGGTTTAGTGACATGCAAGTGAATATAAGACATCAATGCCGAGCACTGATTCCTACTTTTACTCTAAATTCAAGACTATTTCCCTGGTTGGAAGAACAGTGTGTTCCATGGGAACTACTGCAAATACTGGAAAGAAAGAAAGAAAGAAAGAAAAAGAAAGAAAAAAGAGAAAAAAAGAGAAGAAAAGAGAAGAGAAGAGAAAAAGGAGAGAGAGAGAGAGAGAGAGAGAGAGAGAGAGAAGAAAGAAAGAAAGAAAGAAAGAAAAAAAAAGAAAGAAAGAAAGAAAGAAAGAAAGAAAGAAAGAAGAAAGAAAGAAAGAAGAAGGAAGGAAGGAATAAGCTGCCCTGTATTTTGTTTGGAGTGGGTTAAGAAAAAGAAAATACTTCCCTTGCTCTAAAACCCCCAAAATTATCCAATTTTGCCCCAGTCATCATAGCCCACACAAAAAAATGTATGGCTAATAGGCAGACATACAATTTAATTTAGTTCTTCATTAATGATGCCTGGCTTAAAAAAAGTTATAAAAAATGAAAAATTGTGTAATTTGAAGAACTATTTGTATTCATAAGTTGCTCCCTTTGTTCCCTTTGTAATCTTTGCTTAGACACCAACAAATTGCAATAATGATCAGTTAATTGACTCTTTGACAGGACTCTCTCCAACATTGACACAAGCTGGTGGATGGTTATAAAACTGGGCAAGAGAGAAGCGCAAGAAAAATCTGAATATTTCGGCAGTGCAGACACAAACCTTTTCATTTATCTCATTTATAACATAGGAAGATGAGTTGGACCAGATGATCTCTAGGTCTTTCCAGCTCATTTAGTTTTTGTCCATGTCATTTAGCTTTGAAACTTTGAATGAGAAAAGTCCTTGATATGGCTTTGTTAATTTTATTTTCGGTAGCCTCTGCCCAAAGACTACCGACTTAAGAAAAAATGTGCCCTTAAAAATGTTAAGGATGACTAATACAGAAAAGGGAAGACAGCAGATGAACCATGGTTGGATTGTTCCCTTTTTTGTAGAAGAACCCTTTTCATTTTGAAGAACAGAGAACAAATAAAATAAGAGGCACTAAATTTCAAGGAGTAGAAACCTTTTCTCAGATAATTTTATTGTGTTTTGTGTTTTTTAAGGGGATTATTCTAGGGAAGTGGGTTAAGATTGGCATCTATCATTTGGCATCATTTTCAATTCTTCTTCTTTGATTATTAGGCAGCAGCACTTCAGTTCCCTGTGACAGGACTTGATCCCTTCCCCAGACGGGGAGCCATGTCTCAGGTGTTACCCATGCTTTGCAGGGTTTGGGTTCTTCTCAGAGAATCCTTCTTTCTATTTAATGTCAGTTATTGTTTACACAGTTCAGGAGCTGATTACCCTCCCAAAGTAGAAAGGTCTAATACCTACATCTCCAGACCCTTGATGATCATATGAAGTCACCAACCACTGGACACAGTGGTTCACACCTGTAATCCCAGCACTTTAGGAGGCAAAGGCGAGAGGATTACCTGAGCCCAGCAGTTCAAGTTCAAGACCAGCCTTGGGAATTTCGCAAGACCTTGTATCTACAATTAAAAAGAAAAAAGAAAAAAAGTCACCAACCTTTGCTTTTCCTGTAAAGAGGATCTGAGTCTTTCACAATCCCATACCAGGGCAATTCAACACTGGCAGAACATCACAAGGACTATTTGTGGATGAATCCTCTCTTTCTCTCTCTCTTCTCTATCTCTCTCTCTCTGTGTGTGTGTGTGTGTGTGTGTGTGTGTGTGTGTGTGTGTGTGTATGTGCGTGTGTGAGGGAGTGTATTTGGAAAGAGAAAAGGGAAAATAAACATTTTTTAAAAGCCCTATTATATGCCAGATAGTATTACACTTTGACATATACCTAATTTAATTCTCATACTACCTATGTGAAAAATATGCTATTACGTTGTTTTTCCTTTTACAAGACTTTTATTATGAAAAATTTTCAAACACATACAAAAGTCAAGAAAATCATACAATAAATCCCTTTACAGTCATCACATCACTTCAATAATCATTGCAGCCCACAGCCAAACCTGTTTCACCCATTCTTTCTTGAATATCCTACACTTCATGCTGGCATATCCTTGGATGACCCTCACATTCTCAATGCACCATTCTTCCATGAATTCCCTGGAGCCAAGTATGGGAGGAGCATTGCAACCAGATGCCACAACAATAATATAGCCCAAAGTAACAACAAAAAAAGAATAAGCAGAATAGCAATCATATTATATATAAATGCTCTCCATGTATCAAAGAGTCAATCTAATCATGCAATGAAAAGGTCCTGAGACAGGGTTTCTATAGCTGAAATGTATCCAGTGTTTGCACAGCCCAAGTTATATTACAGGCATAGTCTGGGATATACACACAGCACTCCGCACTCTATCTTGATCAATGTATAAGTGCTGCCTTGGGCAACAGTCAAAATATTTAGGTCCATGTGGCTTTACAAAGCCACTTGCCTACTCTGTGAGGATTCTTCAGTGAGAAAGGCGATAGCACAGCAAGCATTGTTACAGGCAACACCTGTATGCTTAGCCAGGGCTTCCACTACTTATTCTCATACTACCTATGTGAAAAACATGCTATTACATTTTTTTTCCTTTCACAAGACTTTTATTATAAATAATTTTCAAACACACACAAAAGTCAAGAGAATCATACATCTATGGTTGTAACTCTACATCTATGGTTGCCATAGAGAGGCAAAAATGGCTAAGGGGTAAAACCACAAGGATGCCCGCTTCTGATGGCAACTCCTGGATCATATGTTCTCTCAGTTGGTAAGGAGGATGGTCTGGTTACATATTTGGAAAGACAGTCACCCCACATTACAGGTCTTAGCTTGAAGCATGCCACTGTTGTGCCTCTCAGTGCACAAAGGTGCACAACCTGACACGTGTAGTTGTTCTGCCATTAGCCACCCCAAACCATCATGCACAGTATAGCCCACTGCGGGGGTCATGTTGAACTGATCCTGCACTAAGCAGAAGATGTGAATTCCTGTTCTTGTCAGCTGTGGAAAACTTGCTGTCACAGTGCTACTGGCACCAAGAAGAAACAGATGTGAGGCACTGAGCCATTGACCCTAGTATAAGAAGTAGCTTCAGGTACTCAGGTTAGCTGGTTGAAGATGCCATGGCAGGTATGTAGAGGAGGGGGCAGCTCTTCACAGACTCAACAGTCTGTTTTATTCTGGTGAGAGGCCACCACCTGCGCCCATTCAGTGAAGAGGTTTGCCACACATCATCCATGCATGAAAAATAAGACGTTTAGTGGGAACAAGAAAGGTCAAGTCATGACAATTTAACAGGATGTAACAGACTGTGTCATTTGGGGAAAGTACCACCCCTGGTAGCAGTCTAGTCTCTGGTTTGCGATACGAAATGGACTACCCCCTGTTCCACAAGAACAGTATGATTGTTTGCTTGTAGAAGGGAGGACCAGGGTTCATTATCCTAGATATAAAGGGGAGTAGAATGCAAAACAGGATAACCTGTCTATCCTGCTCTAAGTCCTTCCTCCATGGAGTGGAAAACCCAAAACAACAGAGGCTGATTTGCCAGTTCTAGAGCAATACAATGATGTGCTCCTCAGCAGTTAGGTCCTGTGGTAAGGGCAACAGCAAGTTACCCTTGAATACCACACTGGGGCAAAGGCTTATTGCCCTTTATATTCTTTTCCTGGATTCTGATAGTGGAGTCAGTTCCTTGTGTCAGAAGAGTGTATGCACTGGGGCAATTAGAACACACATGCTCATTCAGGGTATGGAAGGCTGTTGGTAGGTGGTATGTCCGTAAGTCTAGAAAGCATGTCTCCTGCCAGAGTTATTGCTTCAATAATACATTCATCTGCTTAATCAGCCTCGTTGTCATAGTGTAGTATGGCAGATTAAGATGTCAATGGATATCTCTGCCCATTCTTGCACTTGGTGTTTAGTAAAGTATGAGCCTTGGTCACTGTCAATGTCTGCAGGGACACCGTAGACCATACACAGCTGCTCTAATCCCTTTATTGTGGTCTTCTGGGTGGCATGTCTCCTGAGAAATGCCAATGTTAGCCCCATGCAGGTGTTCAAGCATGCCAAGGCACAGCAGCAGCCAGTTGATAGGGGCAGGGGTCCTTTCATCTACCTGCACCCGCTGCACTAGGCTCTGGCCCCAGGATATCTGTCCAGTGTCTTGTGGCAAGAGTCTGGTGTGTTCCTGCACACAGGTGGGCCACTGCTAACAGACAAGCACTAGATACTTAAATCACAGTGGAAGGCCCCAATTCTTTGCTAGGGCCCAAAGGGTACCTTGTCCCCAGCATCTGTTTTCTTGTGTAGTCAGTGGGTCATATTCTCCATGGAAACTGCCTTGAGAAGGTATATATGGACTAGTTCATTTGCCTGCTTATTACCAAGGTGGTGTAGAGGGGAGATGGGCATTCACATGGTGGACCATTATGTGCACCCACTGGATGTGATAAAGAATGTCTTTCCACATGTCCACAACCCAAAAAAGGTAGCCTGCTTCAGTCCATTCTTGTGCTCCCCTTTGTAGTAGCCACAATGTAAGTCCCTTGAAGACAGCCCAGCTGTCCAGTGCATAGAACTATTGGGTCTGGTTCATGAAGGAAGATCAACCAAGCTGCTCAGAGCTAAGCCCGTTGGCTGCTATGTCCATCCCCAATATCCAGCCAGATACTATCAGTAGATGGTTGGATAGCCATGGCTGCCCAGGTGCAAAGATTGATTCATGACGAGCCATCAGTATGCCAGACCTGGTCAGAAATGGGGCCCTATCCCTTCTGTACAAAGAAGGGGATGTCCCTATTGGGAATATTCCCAGATTAACTCAAGTCATTCTACAAAAAAAATACCTGCACACGTATGTTTGTTGCAATAGCAACAAACTCTATTCACAATAGCAAAAACATGGAACCAACCATGCTGCCCATCAAATTTGGACTGGATTTTTTTTAAATGTGGTACATATACACAATGGAATATTATGCAGCCATAAATAAGGACAAACATATGGACTTCCCAGCACCCTGGATGCAGTTAGAGTCAATCATACTCAGTGACCTATCACAGAAACAAAGAACAGAGTATCATATGTTCTCACTCATAAGCAGACGTTGAACAATGACCAAAATACTATAAGAAGGGGATTGGCAGTTGAAGGAAACTGCCAGAGGAGAGAGGGGCACACCTCAGCAACAAGAGCTCCTGCATAATGAACACTTGTATACCTAACCCTGAATTGTACCCATCTTTAAAATAAATAACAACTATACAATAAAAAAAGAAGAGGATGTGTGGAGGCTCAGCAGCCTCCATCAGACTGTCCTTCAGTAGTCACATGGGTGACAGGGCCCAGCTCCAAATGGATCTCTGAGCTCAAGGGGCAGTTGGTTAATGTGCTTCTCTGTTGCAGGTATTCATGCCATTTTGCCACTGTCTGGGTCTGGGCATTTCCAGACTTTAGTTTTTGGAAGGTATCTTTGAGTCACCCTGCTATGGGGCACTGAGTAGTTACTAGTACCACAGCCCCCTCTGTAATAGCCTCCACTTGTTGTAGGGCATGATATGTAGTACAGAGTTGTTGGCCGTTACACTGTATCCACCGTCAGCCCCCTTTCATAGTTGGGACCAGAATCCTAACAGGACACGTTTATGTGCCTGCCTTTGCCACAGGCCTTGCCTAAGCCCCTCAAGATACTGGCCAATTCCCAAGGCTGTCCCTGCACTAAAACTCCCAAGGCTTGTTTCTGTTTCACAGTGACCTTAGCCTGTTCAAAGACCTCATTAGCTTTCACAGGACCAGTCCCAGTGAACTCTCATGGGAGCAAATGGTATAGGGGCTCAAGGAGTTGAGCCAAGTGGAAAATGAAAGGATGTCAATTCCCTAGAAGGCCTAAAAAGGGTAACTACTTTGGTGTAGTAGAACATAAATAAGCAGTGGGAACTTTATCTATGACAGTGGATGGAACACCTTTAGTCTTACCCAACCAGATGACACCCAAGTTTTGACCGATAAGCCTGGATGCTGAATTTTGTCTGCACAAATTACCCATCTTCAGTTTGCCAAGTGAGCCAGCAAGACAGAGAAGCAATTTGCAAACTGGAAAAAGACTCAGACACTAACAAAATATTATCAATGTAATGGAAAACATGCACCCCCTTGGGGGTGGTCCACTGAGTGAGGTCTGCCACCACAAAGCAGTGACAAATAGTGGGGCTATGTAAATCTCTCTGGGCAAGATAAAGGTTCATTGTTCTCTTTCCCAGGTGAAAGCAACAGGGTCTTGACTCTCTGAGGCAAAAGGGTATGCTGAAGAAGGTATTAACCAAATCAGCAAGATATTATGTGCTAAGCACCTCTCCTATTCTAGTGAGAAGGGAGGCAATGTTGAGAAATGCTGTAGGCACTGATGGAACCACCTTATTCAATTTCTTGTAACCTTATGTCATTCTCCATGCCCCATCCAGTTTCCCCACGAGCCACACAGGATTGTTGTATGGACTATGTACCAGTCTTACGATTCCCACTCAGGTAGTTACTTGACAATCCCTGTAATCACATCATGCCCTCCTGGAAGGTGGTTTTGTTTTAATGCCTCTCTGTCACAGGGTAGGTAAGCATATCGGTGTCCATTTCTATTTCCCCTTATCACTTGCTTTTCCACTCTCAGTTGGAACTCCCCCCAGTATTTGGATAGTCAAGCCAGATAAAATATCCATTCTCAGAATGTGTTCTTGGATGGACTATATGCAGGAGATAATGGTGAGGTAGTAATCTCCCAACTAGTAAAACCGGCTCAACCTGCTGACTTTCACAGCCCCTCCCCATAGTCATCCATAGTCATTATTGGTCCTTGGAACTGATGACTGTGTCAGTAGATAAGGGTGCAGTCATCCCCACTGTCCACTAGGGTGAGTATGATCTGATTGTTATTAGGTAATCAACGTACAGTCAACTCCACATGTGGCCTCTGGTCCCCACGCACCCTAGCCATCATTGCTCTCAATGGGATTCCAAGGCCTTGGTCCCCATCCTAGTCTAGGGGTGTTGTCACCTACCACCCTTCTGCAGGGGGGACAGTAGGCTGGACCTGAGCTGCTTTGATAAAGCATTGCTCTGGCTTGAGCTCCATCACAGTCCAACTAGAACTGTTGGACTCTTTGTCAACTGTCTCAGTGGGTGTCCCTGTCACTCAAATCATACCACATCTTATGGTGGGGTATCTTGATGAGCTCCTTAGTTGTCTCTTTCCCTCTAGGGCCGTCTTTTACTCCAGCAGCACTGACTCCTCACATGCACATTTTCTCTGTTTCCCCGAAGTCAGTAGCTGCCTGGGTTGCCCAAGATGCTCATTGTTCCATTGGTTGGATGCTGACTGGGGGGTGCCATTTTTCATGCAGGCAGTAGAGTTCATTATGAGGGCCATGGTAGTGCTTATCATAGATGACTTGCTTCATTCCTAGCTCATGGAGGATATACTGCAGTTTTTCCATAGTATGCCAGCATTAAGCAGATGTCCCCATATTTGGCCAGGCACCCTTGTAGGCTGCCATAACCCAAGGAAAAAAGGGAGGAACCTGATCCTCATTATTGGCAACACAAAGGTGCTGCCTCAGGGTGGAGTGATTTGTAATAGAGGCCAACTTGCTCATTTCTAGACCAGTAAGTATAATGCCCTCTGTCCTCATGCCTCATAGGAGGAGCCAGCCTGCATTTGACTCTCTTCCTTTCTGTCAGAACCTGTTTTCTAGCTCCACTAGTTCTGCCATGGTATAATCCCTCATGGTACATTGTGGCCTCTCTGGTGGAGGCAAGTTCTACAAGCCCATTCCTGGTGCCTGTGGCTGGTTCACTTTGATATTAGTATTAACCACCAGTGGAATGAAGAGAATGGGACCACAATGAGCTCATCTCAATCCTCCTCACTTGAACTTTCCATGGGGTCCCATGTTTTGGGGGTCTCAGGATGTCTTATTTATGATAGCTCTGACCCTCAGACGTGGCAGCCAGCAATGTCTTCATTACTCAGCCAATACATTTTACTTTTTTGCCACATAACCACTGTGTACCTGCTTCAGACTATGCCTGTGCTAGTATTTCTTTGCCTATAAGAAGTTCCTGGGTAGTCAGCAGAGAAGAGATCTAACTACAGAGATAAGAAGTCAACCATAGTTTGGGGGTACATAACATTGGGGTCAAGAAAAGCTTCCTAACGGCAGCACTTAGGTCCTCCCTGCCAAATTCCACATAACAATGGGAAGCATTGCAAGAAAGTGGGGGCTACATAGAGGTGTCTTTCAGGCACCTAACAGTTAGCAAGAATTACCAGTAGTAAAAATCTTCATAAATTTCATAAGAGTTGATGATATGTCTGCTCAAGGGAGGAGAGGTAGTGAATACAGATATCTCAGGATGATCTTGGTCAAATATAGAAACATAGATATTTCATTAAAAGTAAATATCAATCATTCCGTGAAAGGCAATGTTAAGAGAATCTGTAGCAGGTGTTACTAAAGGTGAAAAAAGCTATCTGAGAGGTAAAAAAAACAAAAACAAAAACACCCAAAAAACTAGCTGAGGCTCTCATTGTGGTGAGCAACACTTTTTTTTAAAAGCTCTAACAATAGTCCCAATTGTGTGGCATTTTACCTAGCCCTAAAATAAAATGTAATATTTTTTTTTCCTACTTACAGACTTTGCCTATCACAATACCAGTTGGATAATCCCCATAAGAAACAGACATAAGACAATACAAACTTCACAGTGGATGTTTATTTTGGTGCAGCATGACCTGAAGCTGTGGCAGCTGCAGTTAACCTTCATTCTATTCATCCTATTCCTGGTAATCTCTACTTCAAATCTATATGCTGTCTGAAATGCCCATGCTCATATATATAAACA
Source organism: Cephalopachus bancanus (assembly GCA_027257055.1). Classification (NCBI taxonomy): domain Eukaryota; kingdom Metazoa; phylum Chordata; class Mammalia; order Primates; family Tarsiidae; genus Cephalopachus; species Cephalopachus bancanus. Next base: position 40,894 of record JAPVLO010001457.1, on the reverse strand, counting down.
CTGTTTTTGACAGGGAAATATACATAGGTAAAATATAAATGGCCATATTTTTTTCTTCTTTAAGGAAATAAACTTCACATGAAGTGTCCATCTTGTATTTAAATACATTTGAAACACAGCACCCAGGAAAAACATCAAATAAAAAGCACTTTGAAGGTGACTGAGGTTTAAACATGTAAAAACACATTTATTTTTCTGCACTCCAGCCAAGATACAAATTTTTGTAAACATATTCTGAGATTTTCTGGATACTCCCTTGTATTTTTGTAAAAAATGTCAGTGGCTATTTTTTTTTTCTTTTTTAAAAAAGTATGCTGTACTCCACCAGGCATACCTTTGGATTGTCCTCAAATTATCAAAAAACTGGGCCCTGGAAAAGATCCAGCTCCTATCAAGATTGGGTAGTGGGTGTGGGTTCCAGCAAGATCCCCAGAGATGACTCAAAACTAACAGGACAAACTACCTCAGCTGTTCTCATCTCTTTCCCTGGCGAAAAACAAACTGTCACCCCTCTCCCTCCTGGCCAAAAAGAGGACAATTCCTTTGACCTGGACCTCACTGACATCAGTGACCATATTGCCATGCCATTTCAATCTTCTGGAATGCAGTCTTTCTGTGAAAAGTCTACTAAGGATGGTGTGCAGTTCTTTCATACAAAATATGCAAACCAGTCTCATCTACAATCTATGCAGTGAAAGTGTTTGAGCCTGCCTTGTTGCTACAGACATGTTTTCATCTGAAAAGGAAAGCCTGTCTCATTTTGCAGAACAACGAACAGATCAATCCAAAGACCATGCTTGAAAGCCCCCAGGGGAAATCAAAAGAAAATCAATGTGCTGATGGCCTTGGAGCACCTCCAGTGTGGGGCAGCACCCAGAAATTACACAGCCCCCGCCCCAGCTCTTCTTGAGCAAGTGTGGGAGTACTGGGTCACTGTAACCCAAGGGCACTATCTAGCGCCCTCTGCATTGGGAATGGCAGGAGTCAGCAGGCAGCTCCACCGGCCAGGCCCTCAGGCCCCCTATCAGAAGAGACACTGACCACCCAGAGTCCACAGAATCAATAAGGCACGGCTGCTGAGCCTTCCAAACCCTGTGCCTTTGGCCCCCCATCGCAAGATTTCTGAGTGAGTCACTCCAGAGCCACTAAATTTCATGGCGCTTCCAGGTGCCATTTCCAATTCTCAGCAGACAGAAGAGAACTATAAATAGATCTTGCTTCCTCATCAGGTGCTTCAGCTATTCTGACAAGACACAAAAGTTACCCCTCCCACTGGAAAACTGAGGTCACTTTCTGTCCATCCTAAAGCAATGAGAGTCCAAGTCACCCCTGTACAGTCTGCCAGTAAGCAGCCCATGCCAAGCAAGGACAATTTCCCCCGTCAAAATATGAACACATTCTGTTCTTGGCAGCTCAGCCCCTTATTCCCTTCGTGCCGGTGAAGGGCAGGGGACCTGGGCCTAACTTGGGGTAAAAGTGGGCCTAGAGCAGCACGGAAGGTGCCTGGGATGCCTGACTCCTGCAGATCCTCAGCTAGCAGAACACCCCATCCTCCCTCATGGGCTTGCCAGCTGCTTTGCCCATTAGGATCCAGGAGATAGTCAAGAGGTTAGAGGCCATGGGGCATGGAATGACAGGGGGAAAGAAGAGGGTTGGCATTAGATAAAAAACAGAGGTCTAACTGGATGACCGCCCCCCTTAAGCACCCCACCAACAACTGGGTGGGGGGGAGAACTAAAAAGAAAATGCAGAAATGGCCAGTGTCTCTTCCAAGTGCACAGGCTGGGCCACACACCTTTTGGGCTCTCAGAAATGTTGCCACCAATGCTCAACACAAGGCACAGAAGTAATAGGATGGTGAGAGAGGAGAAATGAAGAAACCGGATAGGCAGAGTAAGGCAGGTCCCAGTAAAAACTTTCGCTCCAAGCCCATGGACTGGAGTGGGCACACCCATCTCTAGGATTTGGACTTCCCCTTTCGTGTACTTCTGGATTGGCTCTTTTCAACAGACTGGTGCATTTCAACCCCACTCCATGATGCCTCTGACTAGGGCTACCACCAAGTAATCAGCACACTCCCAAGACCTATAAACCTCTGCCTGCAGCAGCATTGTTAGCAACCCCCTTTTGGTCTGCTCTGCTGTTGACAGCTTTTCTGTCTTCTAATAAACTTCTACTTACTCACTCTCTGGAGTCTGCATCCCTTATGCTTCCCGGGCATGAGACAAGAACCAGGAACTGAACTAGAAGAGCTGGACCTACTGAGCTGAGAACGCTTCAACACTCCTTGGGAGCCTGGCTTGCTGGCCCACTGAGCCAACGGAGCTGTAACCTGTAACACTTCTCCAGAGCTGGCTCACCGACCCACTGAACTGACAGAGCTATAATACTTCTGGGGTGAGGGGACTGGCAGAGCTGTGAACACTTCTCGGGGACTGGCAGAACTAAAACACTTCTCAAACTAAGAGAGCTATAACACTCCTTGGGGGCTCTGCAGCAGTTGGTATCCCCAAGTTCTCAGGTGCCATCACTTTTCCCTATCCAGATGCCACCATGTCCCCAGCCACCGTGTGGATCTTGGGCTGCCAGTGCAGCTTTTGGAACTGCAACATCCCTTGGAGGTCCGGCTCACCAACCTGTGGGACAAAAAACCCGCATCAATGGCACAATGCATACCAGAGTCCTGCCAACAGCTGCCCCTGCAGAAGAAGACCCTGTCCCACTCCAAAGTGGTACTCATTGCCTGTCGCCTCGGAGCTGAATGGGGGAATTGTACCATGCATGGGAGGGGTTTTCTCATTCCATAACACCCAACCCCCCACTTCGACACTATAGCTCCTCTTTTTTTCTGAACTAGGTGTTCTGCCACCAAGCCAACTACAGCTTGAGTACCCATACAAATAGTTATAGGACGGGCGCAGTGACTCAAGCCTGTAACCCCAGCATTTTGGGAGGCCGAGGCGAGAAGATTGCCTGAGCCTGCAGGTTCAAGACCAGTCCATGCAACTTGGCGAGAACTCATCTCTACAATAAATAAAAAATTAGCCAGGCACAGTAAGTGCATGCCTGTAGTTCCAGCTACTTGGAAGGCTGAGGCAGAAGGATCACCAGAGTCCAGTAGGTCAATGCTGGGGTGGCCATGAGCATGCCACTGAACTCCGGCCTGGGCGATGGAGTGAGACTCCAACTCAAAACAAAAACAAAAAACAAAACAAAACACCTAGTTATGTAAATACCCAGTAAACAGTACCTACTACCTTTAACAGCTCTACATAAAGAAAAAACACACAATGACACACAGAGAAAAACAAAAAAAGTAGAAGGGCTGACTTTAGACTTTTCATCTCCACTTAAATTGAGGCTTCTGTTGCTTTATAGATGCATGTGGTCTTTTGAGAAGAGAAAAACTAAAAGCCATTTGACTCTTCCTCAATGAAAAACACCTAAAGTCAAAAGAATTATTATTAATTCCATTCCTGGTAAGTGAATAATTGCATAATTGAATCTGGCAGGAGGGCCAGTGTTCCCACTATTTGGGAGGGTTTTGCTCATAGGCATAGATACAGATGATCTGAACTCAGCTGTCTGTTTACCTCTTCTCACACATGAACTCCTCTCCCCAAAATTTCTCATCGCTCCGGTGATCTTGGCACATACTGTCAACTCTTCGATGTCGTTGCCTCCCTTTTCCACCCAGAATTTGGGAGGCTTCATTCCTCTTCCTTCTCTCCTGTTCTCATTGCTTCACTGGCTTGAGCCCAGGGTCGACTTTTCAGGGCAGACCTCTGATGGAGAGAGAAGGAAGATTTGTGTGTCTCCAGACAGACTTTGTCTTGGTAGAGGTGTCCCCGTATCATTTTCTCACCTACTCCCGTCAGAGGCACTTTTGTTCTCACTACTCTGGGCGCCCCTTTCTCCTCTCTCCTCTGTCTGTACCTCTCTCACTCCAGCAGAAAAAGCAGCTGAGCAAAATGCCGTAAATACCCCAACAGCCAACGAATTTTATTTCACTTGTTGCCACATACTCACCTGTTTCAGACCAGGATGTGCTGGCATTTCCCTGCCTGTAAGAAGTCGTGGGTAGTCAGCAGAGGAGAGATCTAACTATTAACACACAGATAAGAGGTCAACCACAGTGTTGGGGTGCACAGCACTGGGGCCAAGGAAAACTTCCTAACAGGCAGCACTGAGGTCCTCCCAGCCTGAATCCACACGACAACAAACAGTACTGGGAGAAAGTGGGACTCGATGGAGATGTCTTTCAGGCCCCTGCCAGTTATTAAGTAAGTAAAAATCCCTATAAACTTCTCAAGAGCTGATGATATGCCTGCTCAAGGTAGGGGAGGCAGGAAGGCCAGATACCTCAGGGTGATCTCAGTCACATATAGAAATGTCAATAATTTCATTAAAACTGAATGTCGGGCAACACCCTTGGGTCCCCTCCCAGTCTGGGAGCTTTTCTGTCCTCTCAATAAATTCTTTCTAAAAACAAACAAACAAACAAACAAAATCTCATTCCATGAAAGGCAATGTTAAAAGAATCTGTAGCATGTGTTACTGAAGATTACAGTATTTTGCTTCTCACCGGAAGGGTGGAAGAAGACAACTTGAGAGGAAAAACTGACTGAAACTCTCATCAAGGTGAGCAAGTCTTTTTCTGAAAGTTCTAACAATAGTGCCCTATCATGTGGCTTTTTAAATAGCCCTAAAATAAAATGTAATGTATATTTTTTTCTCTCTGTAGGATTATGTATCACAATACCAGTTGGAAAATTCCCATTAAGAAACACACATGAGGCATTTACAATATCAGCTTCACAGTAGATGTTTATTTTGGTGCAACATGACCTGAAGCTATGTGGCAGCTGCAGTTAACCTTTAAAAAAATTCTCTTTCTCCCATGCCGGCTATTTCTATCTTCTAAATCTATATGCTTGCTGGTATGCCTATGTTTACATAGGTGAGCACTTGTTTTTGACAAAGAACTACACATAGATAAGATGTCAATGGTCATTTTCCCTTTTTTTGAAAGAATATACTTCAAGTTTCCATCCTGTATTTAGATAAACTTGAAACAAGCTTATCACAAGATTATTTGTAGGTGTTTTTCCTATGGGGAAATGAATCTCTGTAATTCTTCTTCCCTAAAATGGATCCAAAAAGATTATTTTTTGTTATTCCAGTAAAAAAAAGTTTGTAGACTTACTTTCCAGGGTAATCTGCCATTCCTCTCTTGTTGGAGACCACTGCCCTGCTTGAACTCTGCTGAAAACAAACTTGGTGTGTGTGCAAAGTCACTACCAGCCAAGAATGCCTATAATGGCAAAGTCAGATAGGCATGTGGGTTGAGGCAGGTTATAAAAGTGCAGTGCCTATTGTGTTAGAATAGATAAAAAGTTATACATTGTCTTGCAAGCAGCTGCACTATATTTTGTAAACAGTCATGCTTTATCACAAAAGCTTTCTAAGATCAAAACTGGGAGTTTTCTTTGCCCTGTCTGTACTTTGTCCTTGAAGGGTTACTTAACTACATCATTTTGTACTAATAAAAATCTGATGGGTAGAAACTCGGGGCCTTTGTCCCGTGAGGCAAATTGTCCCCTGGTTCTCCCACCTTCTAGTTCTAAAAGTGCTTTGTGAATTGTGTTATACCGCGCCGTTCTTCTTTCAGGATCCTTTACCACCCAGCCACACAGGACACAGCACGCTCTGTATTTCCTTTTCATCATACATGACAGATTTCAGTTTTCACAATACACGGAGGGGGGTGTTCTTTGAGCTTCACCTTCAGTTCAAATGAACAAATACGGACTGAATTAACTCCTCTCCTCCATGATTATATATTTTGTTGCTCAGTTCATTCAATAAAGGATTTAAGACAGTTAAATCTCATTATCTCTTAGCCACTTGACTAGGTGTTGCATGAATGACACCTAGTCCCTAATGTCAAGGGGTTTCTCTAATAGTGGGAACATCATAAGTTTAGATAAGTAATTGGCCTGGGAACCTAACTCATCTATAACATTATTTCTACCAAGATACAAAAACCTAACTTGTATTCCTTAGAAATGCTCATGCCATATTAGCTAGCAACCGTTTGTATTGAGTTTATTCTTTTTTTTTTTTTTTTTTGAGTTGGAGTCTCACTCTGTCACCCAGACTGGAGTGCAGTGGCCGCTCCAGCCACCGCAGCCTCGACCTGCTGGGCTCCGGCGATCCTTCCACCTCAGCCTTCCAAGTAGCCGGAATTACAGGCATGCGCTACCACGCCCGGCTGATTTTTTGATTTATCGTAGAGATGAGGTCTCGCTGCCCAGGTGGGTCTCGAACCCACGGACTCAGGCAATCCACTCAACTCAGCCTCCCAAAGGCGCGGGATTACAGGCTGAGCCACTGAGCCTGGCTTATTCATTTACTTTTATCAATCAACCAAATTTAATGTCAAGCAAAAGGACAATCTTATTTCTCCTTTATCTTTAAAATGGCAGTTTGAAGGATTTGACATCTTATTACCCAAAAAGAAAAGAGGAAAAAGAGAGAACAAAGACTAATCATGTGTTTAGAAACCTTGGCTATGATACAGTAATAAACTTTTTTAGAAAAACAGGAGTTTGATATTAATTCTTATTTTATTTTTATGCAGCATGCAAAACACGGTGCAAACTAAATTTAAAATGCCACATATTAACTTTCACACAAGATAGACCATTGAGATTTATGCTTACGTCTATCTTTTAGAGATGTTCTTCAGAAAATTTCACATAAAACATAAAAGTTTCACTTTGTGAAAAATTATTCTTCAGATAAGCTGATAGGAAAATACAACAAATATCTGCATACCTACCGCATTCAATCGCTAAACTTGAGATTTGCCTTATTTATATGTTGCCTTGTATTTGTTAAACACAAATAAAATGAGTCATTCGGCTGACAGTACAGACTTTGTGTATTTTTGTTAACCTTCCGACATAAGAACACACACATGCTCACGGAGGACAACTGACTCAGAGGACTCTCCAAAACGAAGCAGTGCCACCACTCGCCACATGGCGGCAGCAAGTAGCATAGCCTGGGATAAAAGAATGAGCGATGCAGGGGGTAAGTGGAAAGATGCGGGCTCCGACGCACCAGGAAAAAGAAGGAAACACATCTGAAGATGATCACGCTGTGCATTAAACCAGCAAGGGAATTTAACTGAAAAATAATTTTTTCCAGAGAAACTGTATTATTCTGCTGTTTATTTTCTTATTTTAACAGCATTACTGAATTTACCATTTGTTTTTTATGAACAAGAAACGGAGTATCTTCCTAAAAGCCAAGTTTAACCATTCAATTGGTCTTTTAAAAACGACAAACTTACTGAAGACACACGTCTCAAAAAAAATCAGATTCCTAAAATTTCACTTATGAGGCATGTTTTACACATAAAGCTATCTATCGAGCGCATTACCAGCCACAAGAAAACGGTCTGTTTTGAGACAGAAGCGTTGCTGACCTAACTATCGGACTCACTCACCAGATCTGGGTCTCTCTCCAACCTTCTGTGCGAGTCTTCCTGCCCCTGAAGGCGCCTGAGCAGCTCCTGCTTGGTCCTCTGCTTGTCAAAAGTGAGAGAATGCGCAGCACCAACTGCAGCTGCCACCAACTCAGGACTTGGTCTCATTTCTGAAAGAGAAAACGAAAACAAACGAGAAAGAAAAAAGAGGGATGACTTATGCCATTAGGTTAGTCTGGGGAGAAACTTTCTGTCATTCAAAAAGCTCCATTTCTGGCAAAAGCAAGAATTCTCACATTAGGTGGCGGTTTCACGTAGACTTTGAAATGTGAAAGGTCATGGACAGTTGCTGAAGCACATCACTAACTCCGAACGATCAACTTCGGCGGAGAGCTAAGGGATCAGCCTCAAACACGATAAATCGTGGGATTTTTGCTTCGTTGCCATTTCATGTCAAAAACTGTGTACATCGCAAGCAGACACAACGGTGGCCTAACCTGGTCATGGAAGACTTACTCCCACAGCCCCAAACCGGAAGCCACCAAAGGTCTGTCCGAACGGATGAACTAAGTGGGACGTCCCCACGCCACGGGGTAGCACTGCCAGCCGCATCGCGAGTCGCATAGACAGGAGGCCAAACTGAAGAAGCTGGACGCACAACAGCCGGTTCGGACCCGGAGTCCAGACTGGGGAGAGGAGAATGGGAAACGCCGGGCGTCTTTCTGAGTGTGTGGGCGACACGGGCTTACGGTTTGTCACACCCCACCGTCAAGATTATGTCCTTAAGCGCAGGCACATGTACCTAGAAAAGAGCCATGCATCGTTATCACCAGGAGGAGATGAAAGGGGTGGAGGCACGCATGGCATAAAATGGCAAAATTCTTCTTATTGCTGAAGCCGGGAGACGGGTACGAAGGGGTTCACGATAGGATCGTGTGTTCCTGGCATATGTTTTAAATTATCCATGAAAAAAGTTTTAAAGCTCCTTCTAAGTAACCAAAGGTAAATTAAAAGAAAAGCAGGCCACAAATAAAAGCATTCACTCCTCCTCCTCCTTCCTCCCCCCCCCTCCCGCACCCCCCTCCCTCCCCACTCCCCCCTCCCTCCCCTCCGCACTCTCCCTCCTCTCCCCCACTCCCCCTCCCCCTCCCTCCCCCTCCCCTCCTCCTTCCCCTCCCTCCTCTCCTCCCCCCCCTCCTCTCCTTCCCCCCTCCCCCCTTCCCTTCCCCTCCCCTCCTGCCTCCGTCCCGGGTGGGCGCGGTGGCGCCATCACAGCTCCCCGCAGCCTCCAGCCCCCGGGCTCACGCGACCTCCCGCCTCGGCCTCCGGAATGCCGCGGACCGCTTCACGGGCGCCACCACGCGGGCCGCTCCAGGCTTTTAAACTCGCAGGCGACGGAGTCCGCCCAGCTGCGGGAGGCCCGCTTGGGAGGAACCCTCTCCGGCTCCGGCAGACTGCCCCCGCCCCGACGCCCACCGTCCTCGCCCTGCGTTCCGCCCGGCCCCGCCCCGTCGCACGGGCCCTCGCCAGGCGACCAGGACCGGCCCCCGCCGCCCGCGTCGCCCCCGTCCCGGCACCGCCAGGCGAAAGCCCGCGCGGCCGGGGCTGGGGGCGGCGTCGGTGCCGCGGGACGGAAACCGGGAGGCCGGGGAGGCGGCCGCGGCGCGCGAGCGCTCCAACCGACCCGGCCATCCCTCCACGTGTCCGCCGCGGGGCTGGTCGGCGGCCGGGCCGCGGGGCGGGGGGGCGGCAGTGCGCTCCGGCGGGCGGCGGTGAGGGCTCGCGGCTCCCCCGGCGCGGCGCGGCTGCACGAGGCGTGGCGCCGCCGCCGCCGCGAAGGCGACTAAGGGCGTCTCCCCCCGCCCCGCCCCCAAGGGACGGCCAGAGGAGGCAGGCAGCTAGACCCCAGCCACTCTGGCACTTGCCCGCCACTGAGTTAGCTGCTTGCTTGCTTTGCCTTTGTTGTGTAGAATGGAAGCCGCGAGGTGCTGAGCACGAACCCAAGAGGGGAAGGACCGCGGCCTCGGGGCGCAGCCCTGCGCCACCCAAGTTCCTTTAGCCTCTGTACTGCTGGGTGTCCGTCCGCCCCCCATGCCCACCCCCTTCCTCATCCGGGCTCCTGCGGTCCTGTGGCGCCCGGTGGGCCGAGGGTGGGAGACGATGGCCCTTGCGTCTCAAGCGGCCGAAGACGCAGTTGTCGCCGTTTGTTCTGTTTTACCGGGGCTTTTTAAAGGAGGAAGGTGGCGTTTTCTGTTAGGATGGGATTACTTCGAGTGCAAGATGGACTAAGGTTGAAATATATTGTCCGAAAGGACAGCTTCTGATTCAAAGAAAAAAAATCCCCTCTTTCTTTCTTACATATAATTCTTCAATTATTTGAAAGAAAATCAAGACTCTTTTACAATGGCGAGAACGATTTACAAAGAGAAAGGTTGATTTGTGTCTTTACGTTCTCACTGTTACTGTCTAGTCCAGGCCCCTATTTCCTCATAACCCGTATATCACAACAGCTTCCTACTGAGACCGCAGATGGATTGCAGATAGAGACTGGTCCCCACCTTCCTTCTTTGGTGGTCTTTTCACAAATCGTTCCCAAATGTGGAAAGTTCAGGCCTCTGGTGCCAGCCGCTGGAGGACCTCAGTATCCCAGATGGTGAGCTCCAAGGAAGGCCCGTGCACAGCTGTTGCTACCTCGGCCTTCCCTCTACAGAAGCAGCTCCCGGTGAGGACGGCTGCACCCTAAGAGTAGGCAAAGGAAGCCAGCTGCAAATTTTGCCTTGCCTTCATTTCTATTCCAGTTTTTCAAGTTCTCAATCAAAAAAGAATATTTGCTTGAGGGAGTTTTCCTAAAGACTTTCTCCAAATCCTGAAATCTTTGAGGCTATCCTATCCTATTGTTCCTTCAAATGTCAGTTCACTTTTACTGATCTTTAAAGATGTTTGGACTTGAAGCAGGCACAGAGAATCTATAGTGCCAATGTCTCTGAAACATACATCCAAAAAATTAAAAATACATATTAAAAGCTTTTTATAGCTAATTATCATAGTGTAACTAAATACCAACCGAACCATAGGATGCTAGCGAATACATTGCCTTGTTTCTAATCTTCAGCTATTACAGACTATTCTGTGATGAATAACCTTGTATAAGTGCCATTTCACACCTGTGCAAGTATATGTATGGGAATAATTTCCAGAAATGTGTCAGGAGGTAAATAAATGCATTCTTAATTTTGAAAGTCACAGCCAAATTGCCCCCCACAAGGGCTGTGTTAAGCTAAACTCTCTTTTCAGGTAGACCCACAGAATATTAAAGTTGAAAGAAAACTTACACATCACTTTGATTATCCCCTTTAACTTACAAATAGAAAGATAGAGGTACAGAGAGGCTAGCTGATTTGCCCAAGGTCACATAAGAGTAGTGATGCCATGGCTGGAGCTCCAATTTCTTGCTTTCCCATCAATAGCCTCAACACACAGTTGGAAATTTGTAAACAGCCTTTAATCTCAATATAGTGATAACCATTATAACTTTTTGGTGCACTTCCTTCCAGTCAACCCACAGATCTTAGTAATTTTCGTTAGATGAACTTCATTGAAATGTATGTTTATTTAGAAGATTAAGAAAACACGTTAACAAAAATGATAGTGATAGTAAGATTATGATAGTGATAGTAAGATTATGAAAGAAGAAATATCACAAAAGAAGTGATTTTTTTTTTAGACAACAATGTAAACATTTCTGTCTCTGAATGGGGCCAAAATATTTAGGTCACCGCTGGTTCTGCTTAAGAGAAACAAGTTCTCTTCTCCTTCAATGTGTTTTGTGGTTGCTGCTTGGTTTTGAAGACTTTTTCCCCTAATAATTATCATACTATGTGCTGCATGTGGTCAAACTGGGAAGAAAATAGGGAAGAAAAATGTCTTATGGCAGGTAAGGGCAATTAAACTGAAAAAGGAGATTTATCCTTGAAAAAGCCCGTCTCATAGCACCAATGTGATGGCTTTCCGGTGCCTGGTTTTCAGGGTAACTATTGCCTCACCTTTAACAGGAAGACTGAGGTAGGGCTCCCTATGATCAATTCCCAGACTGACTGAAACTTCCACATTCACCCCCCATCAGCATACGGTGGATCCCTGGTTTACATCTTACTTGTCAAAGTAGGTACTTTAAGTTCAGTTTAATGAGTAAGTGAGAAACGTGGATGCTTATTTTTCATCGTGGTGCTTCACTTCACTTCACATTCCCTTTCCCCAACAACTGCTCGTTCCCAACATTTTGTCTGAATTACTCAAGTTGAAACAACCTTTCTTCAGTTTTCTCATAGAAAGTAATAATCTGAGAAAACACAGCCCAGGTCTTTAAATCAATGTCCTGAAAGCTGTCATATTAACTGGTAGCTGTCATAGGATCAGAAGTTGTCATTCATGTTTCTTAAGAGATAATTTCCTTTAGATTTGGTCACTCATTCCACAAATATTTACAGAGCACCCACTATATAAATGTCAGATGATGTGCACCTTCCAGTCCATGTTTTGGTGGTAAATTCCTTGAATTCAAAACTAGTTTATTTTTCTTGACCTGATATTTGATATCAGAGCTGAGTGCCTCTTGCATAGTCAACAATGCATATGGAAATATTTATTTGGAGGAAGTGTACAAAATTACACAAAAAATTTTTAAATAGATATAAGAAATACTAAACTAGGAAAAATGAAATATTCTCACAGTGACCATTTTGGAGGAAAATAATGAGATGAGATAGAAAAGATTAATAAAGGCACCACCACAGTCATTGGGAGCATGAGCTCTGGCCACTGGGACTCAGGGCTGGAATGATCTTACTCCAAATGGACAAAAGACAGAGGCCACTTCCAGTTATTTGTCTACCACATATAAAAATGATGCCTACCAATTTGTAACAGAAGGGAAGCATAGGACAAGCAATGAACCAGAGGTTCATTTTCTTTCTTTTCTTTCTTTTCTTTCTTTTATTTATTTATTTATTTTTGAGAAAGCAGATTTATTAAGAGGACAGAAAAGCTCCCAGAGTGGGAGGGGACCCGAGGGGGTTGCCCCAGAGGTTCATTTTCAATTCTGTTGTGATGGGTCAATGTTTACCAGCTTCAATAAACTATTCCTTCACTTTAGGTGTTAGAGAGAGACTACTTGTGTCTGAAGGAATGCTAACACATATTTGTAGATAATGGGAATGTCCAACAATAGAGAATGATTAAATAAATAATGGCATATCTGACAGATAGAATCCTATGCAGCATTTAAAATGAAATCTCTGACAAAAAGTTTGCAATGCCATTCATAAAATTCTGGTGATATAATGTTTAAAAGGTTGACAGCTACTACTGTCAGCTAAAAATGTTAGCCCTAGTTGTATCTGGATGGTGAAGTTACAGGTGATTGTTATTGTTCTAACACAACCCCTCATTTTACAAACAAGAAAACAGAGACACTGAGAATTTATTTGCCAAAAACTGTACAGTTAGGGAAGTGCCGGGACCAGAATTCAGGTCTCCTACACGGTTCACACTAAAACTCTTTACATGGTATTGCATTAGTTTTTGTGACATTAATGTTTCTAATGGAAAGTTTTCAGACTATTTGAAGAAATTCAACCTATTTTGAACACTAAGTCCTTAACTATCTTTGAGACAATGAAATAATTCACCCAAGTCCCAAAATGCATACACCAATGCTTTTTCTTTTTTTGAGTTGGAGTTTCACTCTGTCACCCAGACTGGAGTGCAGTGGACTGCTCCCGGCCACCACAGCCTCGACCTGCTGGGCTCCGGCGATCCTTCCGCCTCAGCCTTCCAAGTAGACGGAATTACAGGCATGCACTACCACGCCCGGCTGATTTTTTGATTTATTGTAGAGATGAGGTCTTGCTGCCCAGGTGGCTCTCGAACCCGCGGGCTCAGGCAATTCACTCACCTTAGCCTCCCAAAGGCGCGGGATTACAGGCTGAGCCACCAAGCCCGGCTCTTTTTTTTCTTTTGAGTTGGAGTCTCCTCTGTCGCCCAGACTGGAGTGCAGTGGCCGCTCGCGGCCACCGCAGCCTCGACCTGCTGGGCTCCGGCGATCCCTCCACCTCAGCCTTCCAAGTAGCCGGAATTACAGGCGCACGCTACCACGCCCGGCTAATTTTTTTGATTTATTGTAGAGATGAGGTCTCACCAAGTTGCCCTGGGCAGGTCGCGAATTCTTTTTTTTTTTTTTTTTTAATTGGAGTCTTACTCTATCTCCCAGACTGGAGAGCAGTGGCCACTCCCAGCCACTGCAGCCTCGACTTGACCTGCTGGGCTCTGGTTATCCTTCCGCCTCAGTCTTCCAAGTAGCTGGAATTACAGGTGTGCGCTACCACGCCTGGCTAATTTTTTGATTTATTGTAGAGATGAGGTCTCACCAAGTTGCCCAGGCAGGTCACGAATCCGCGGGCTCAGGCAATCCAGTCACCTCAGCCTCCCAAGGCGCAGGATTACAGGCTGAGCCACCGAGCCCGGCTACCAGTTTTCTAACATTGAAGATTTTTATTGAATTGCCATAAAGTTAATGGATGGCACATGTGATTACAAATTCTCTGAATCAAATTCAATTCTGAATCTTACATTCATAAATGAATACAATGTGTTTTCTGTTGGGAGCCAACATCTATAGCTACATGGCTGAGGCCTGTAAAGGCCCATCTGGAAGATCGCCTCTGACATAGGATATCAGTTATACCTATAATATTGGCGTGTGATTAGTGACCAGTGTGCATACATGGCAGTAAAACTTATAAGTAAAATCTCTATACACCTGATGAAAGGTTATACAGCAGAATGACCTTGTCCCATCTAAGTCTTACTTCTTTCTAGATATTTTTTAACTTCTATTTCCTGGTAGACTGGTGAGTCAACTCTTATTCCCAAAGGCAGTTTCTCCTAGGATTAAGATTAGAAACTAAATTACCATAATAGTTTTATTGCCCTGCCTCTAGCCAGGCAGGATGTTTTTCTAGTTTCGTTACATGCCGAAACTCTGTTTGCTTCACCCCGTGGCCATTTCCATGGTAACCGTGCAGTCCATTATCCAAGAGTGTGACAGCTACTATTTGATTTTTAGAATAGACTTGTTTGGATAAAACATTCATTTAAGATGATACAATTTCCATCGGAAAGATTTAAACAGTAATAAGCATTCATAGAAAACTTTTAGGTTTTGTTTAAGCTTTTCAAGTTTCCTTTTCTCAGATTATGACTTTAGTTCCTGTTCCTGTAGGCCAATTTTAAGATCCTTTGATTAGTATACTGAAACTTTTCCAATGGTGTTGTTTTTGCTTCTAATATGACAATAGGAAATTTTACATGTAGCCATGTATTAATATACTAGGAAAAAAGATTTAAGTTTTGGGTTAAAGTCGTAGTTTTATTAGAATAGAATGAGAATTATAGTGTTATGATTTTAAAATCATACGTCAATGATAATTATAAGATTCAATGATAAGGTATTAGCTTAATGAGATATAGCATAGTATTAAAGTCCAAACACTAGATCATGAAACTCATATAAGTCATGGTAAGGAATAAGTTTTTAATTAATTGTTATAGAATTACAGGCCACTATGTTGAATCGTAATAGGTTAATGGAATAAATAAAAATTAAGTCATTTAAGTAAACTTATAGATTATAGTATAGTGTTAAGTTGATAATATCAATCATTAAACAATATTAGGAGTCAGTGAACTTGGATTGATCCTAGAGTTAACTAAGAAAGCTTTTGTATTAATCAGGGTTTGGAACAAAGAGTATAATATGAATGATTTGTTGAACACTATGGAAGACACTTTTAAACGAACTGTATTGAAATTGTGCACCTGTGACCTTGATGTGAGATTTGTGAAGCACGTCAGGCATCATGGAGTTCGAACTGTCTGCTTGGAGCTTGCAAGTCTCGTGATGGTCTTGTGATGCATAGTTTGTAAAGTGCAATATACATCATGGAGTTTGTACGCCCCCAGCAAGTGATTATCACACTGCTGGAGGGTATGAAAAATGGTATATAAGTTGGAAGGAGTCCGAATAAAATTTGGCTTCAGTCCTGATCAGACTGTTCCCAGAATAACTGCCTCACAGTGGTCTCTTCTCTCCGTCTTGATTCACCATTGTGGTCCTAACCCAACCCACCTTAAGTCGGGGCTAGCACCCCGACAGTTTTCCCTATTAGATTTCTCTTCTTTGTCATATTAAAGCTCTTATTATGCTTCCAAAAAATGGAGGACATATGTATTAAATAAGAAAATACTGCCATGTCAAACACAGATGGTAGTACATTTCTTCCAGAAAGGAATTTTAACAAGGCATTTAACTTATTTACATGGAAAACTAATATGCATGAATTTTCTAGTTAAGCAGTGAGAAATTAATTGCTGTTAGCACATGGAAAGAGGTCAGCAAAGTTTGATGAGTGAATGAATAAATGAGAACTTAATTACCATGTTGACCCTGTTTGCTTAGCTATCTGTCAGGACATCACACCATCTCCTTCTTTTGCATTGTGTCACTCATTTTTGACAAGTACTCTTTCTTGCTTAAATATTGAAAGGGATATTGGGCTTATTGCCTTTTTTTTTGAGTTGGAGTCTCACTCTTTCGCTCAGACTGGAGTGCAGGGCCGCTCCCAGCCACTGCAGCCTCGACCTGTTGGGCTCCGGTGACCCTTCCACCTCAGCCTTCCAAATAGCCAGAGTTACAAGCATACGCTACCATGCCCGGCTGATTTTTGATTTATTGTAGAGATGAGGTCTCACTGCCCAGGTGGGTCTCGAACCCGTGGGCCCAGGCAATCCACTCACCTCAGCCTCCAAAAGGCGTGGGATTACAGGCTGAGCCACCGAGCCCTACTAGAATCCCCTTCTTGGGAGACTACTGGACACCAGGTACCCTTTAAGACACTTAATGTCCATTCTCTCTGAAGCCTGCTATTTAAAAACTTCATCTGCACATTGAAATGTTGGCTTCCCCAAATGTCCTTATCTTAGTCAACATTTCTCTTACTAATTTCAAATATCTTTAGATAGAACTTAGCTCTTTCTACCAATTGCTAGTCAGAAAATCTTTAAATTTACCTATGACCTGCAAGCCCCAGATACCCACTTGGAGACGTCCCAACTTCCCAGGTCAAAGCACTGTGAATCTCACATGTATTGATGTATGCTTTGCTTATAACTTATGTCTCTCCCAAAATGTATAAAGCCAAGCCGTAATTCAACTATATTGGGCACAAGTTCTTATGACCTCTTGGTACTGCGCCATGGGCCCAAGTTCACATATGTGGCTCAGAATAAACCTTTTAAAATATTTTTATAGAATTTGGCATCTTTCATCAATATAATTTGCTGCCCAAACGTGTAGACTCAGAGAAGATTCA
This sequence comes from Cephalopachus bancanus, assembly GCA_027257055.1. Lineage (NCBI taxonomy): Eukaryota > Metazoa > Chordata > Mammalia > Primates > Tarsiidae > Cephalopachus > Cephalopachus bancanus. Next base: position 23,971 of record JAPVLO010001457.1, on the reverse strand, counting down.
AGACCCCCCGCAAACAGTTGCCTAACTCAGAACTAAGCTATTATTCTGCTTTATTCAGAGCTGGTTTTTCCTAGGAAATTGTTTGTGGATCCTAATTTTTATTTCAGGGGTGCATTCTAAAGAATATCCTCCATTGCCCTTTCTTCCAAAATTAATTGCAATTGCCTTGTCTGTGTATTATCGAAGAATGAAAAAAGAAGAACAACCTCTTTTGGGCATACCTGTTGGTTCTTCAGGGCCCCTACTTACAAGTATTAGTATAAATGGAAGAGTTTCAGGGTATGTTAGGTTTTCTAGTATCTCAGCTGGTCACATGTTATGGTCTGTTCTTATGTATATTTTTAAACTTATGGGCAAATTACTAAGAAAAATTTAGAGCTCAAAGGTCAACTTGCAACTACAGAGTTTAAATGTAGAGTCTCCTGAATTCCCTATTTTTCTTTTCTGCCTGTTTTAAATCTGCTGCAACTTTTCTTCTAGTGTTGAGATAAAAACTACTGTTTGGATCCAATTGGTTTTCTGTAAACTAACAAGTTTGTATTGCTAGCTAATGGCTAAAGTTTGTATTGCTAGCTAATGGCTATAGGACTTTTACTTACTTATATGTCTGCCCAGAATTCACAGAGAAGAGAACACAGAAACTTGTTTTGTGTGCAAAGGCATAAGAATTTCTTACAGTCAGTCTCCTGGCTTCTGTGTGTGCATGTGCGTGTGAGTGTGTGTGTGTGCACACTCCAGTAAGAAGACAATAAAAATCATGGTCTTGTCTTAAGGATCAACTTTATAAGGCATGTGTTGTCTTTTGCTATCTTAAATATAGTTCTGAAAATGAATTTTGGGGGATCATGAAAAGTGCCTCCTCTACACCCTCTCCAGGAATACCCCTTGCTTATATGGTCAAAACCTTAATTATCATAACCTGGGCTTTTAGGAGACTTTTTGGATTGAGTTGCTACTAAATCTAAGCGCACCACTGAAATAGATTTTTTTCAAGCTTCACAGTTAAAAGTCAGCTTAATTAAAAGCTAATACCTACACTATCTAATATCCAAGGTCAATCAGTCTATCTATCTATCTATCTATCTATCTATCCTTTCTACATATTTCTTTTCTTTCTTTTTTTTTGAGTTGGAGTCTCACTCTGTTGCCCAGGCTGGAGTGCAGCAGCATGCTCACAGTCACCACAGCTTCTATCTTCTGGGTCAGGTGATCCTTCAGTTTCAGTCTTCCAAGTAGCTGGAACCACAGGCGTGTGCCACCATGCCCAGCTAATTTTTGGATATATTGTAGAGATGAGGTCTCACCAAGTTGCCCTAGCTGGTCTTGAACCCCTGAGTTTAGACAATCCTCTCACCTTGGCTTCCCAAAGTGCTGGGATTATAGGCTTGAGCCACCATGCCTGGCCTATATCTATATATTTCTAAAGGCCTTTATGCGTTTACATTTTTGAATCATATATTTGAATTTTTTTTTTTTAACTGGAATCTCACTCTGTCACCCAGGCTGGAGTGCTCCCGGCCACTGCAACCTCAACCTGCTGGGCTCAGGCGACCCTTCCACCTCAGCCTTCCAAATAGCTGGAACTACAGGTGTGCACTACCACGCATGGCCAATTTTTTGCTTTATTGTGGAGACAAGGTCTCATCATTTTGTCCAGGCTAGTCTCAAACCCATAGTCTCAAGCAATCCTCTTACCTTGGCCTCCCAAGATACTGGATTATAGACTTGAGCCACCATGCCCAGCTGAAAATAATTTTTTAGGTGACTAAATTTTGTCTATTTCTCTATTTGCTTCTGTATGTCTCTCCTTCCTCTTGCCACCCTTGATGCCCACATGAGAAGCCCTAAGATAATTTCTAATAGTCTTGGATTCCTTATGGAAAAGAGAAAAGGTGCCATGAACTCCCTTTTGGGAGAAACTTCTGTTTTTTTCTTATAAAAAATCAAGAATTGTAAAAAGAAATTCCTCTCATGTCTAAAACTCTGCTTTTTTTGTACCAAATTGTCTAGGATTTTATTATTATAATTATTATTTTTGTTATTGTTATTATTATTATTATTTGACTTTTAAGGTACCAGACATTACTTGCATAGTGTTGAAAACTTGACCTTGGTATGTATAATGAGTATGCAAAAAAGTATACACTTCTAAAGATGATTGACAGTTGCTTATGACTATTATTAGTTATTAGTTGTTTTCATATGTGTTTAGAGAAGAAATTTGTGGTTTAGGCCCTGAAGTCTACATCCTTTCCTGGTCCCTCTTTCTTAATGGTCTCTACCCTGAATCCAGAAATTTAAAAAGTCAAAATTCATCTTTCTGGCGTATATCTGTATATACCCCTTTCATAAAAGTAATTTTCATCATTAGGAAAAATTTCCATTTAGGGGGGTATCTCCCTGTTGTTTAAATTCAACATAGTATCTCTGTGCTTTTAAAATATAAATTTTTTATGGTCTTTTGCCTAAGAAGTGTCCCTTTAGAAATGCAAATTTAGGATTACCTGGTACAATGAAACAGATAATTAAAAGGATAGTCTAGACTGGGGGGGAAAACTTTAAAAAAACGAAATAGAGAATCTTATAAATCATTACACATGTATATGTAATATTTCACTACCAAAATAAATGAGAAAAAGTTCTCTCATTAATTGGCTTAAAGAAAAAGTAAGTACTTAAAATATTTTATCAGGAAAATAGAAACTAACTCAAATGTCTTTTAGTTCGTATGACTTTAGTAGTCTTTAATAAGACTGTACAGTCTTTAATAAGACTGTTCCAGCCAGGCTTGGTGACTCAGCCTGTAATCCCGCGCCTTTGAGAGGCTGAGGTGAGTGGATTGCCTGAGCCCACAGGTTCGAGACCCGCCTGGGCAGTGAGACCTCATCTCTACAATAAATCAAAAAATCAGCCGGGCGTGGTAGCACATGCCCGTAATTCCGGCTACTCGGAAGGCTGAGGCGGTAGGATCACCGGAGCCCAGCAGGTCGAGGCTGCGGTGGCCAGGAGCGGCCACTGCACTCCAGTCTGGGCGACAGAGTGAGACTCCAACTCAAAAACAAAAACAAAAAACAAAAACAAAACAAAACAAAAAAAAGACTGTTCCACAATTATTGGTAAAATACAATAGAAATGTATCAGAATTTAATATAGACACTGTCTGAATCTATCAGTCTCATACTATTTCTACTTGATTTTTTTTTTTTTTTTTGAGTTGGAGTCTCACTCTTGTTGTCCAGGCTGGAGTGCAGTGGAACGCTCACGGCCACTGCAGCCTCGAATTACTGGGCTCGGGCAATCCTTCCATCCCAACCTTCCAAGTAGCTGGAACTACAGACACACACCACGCTGGGCTAGTTTTTGTGATTTATTGTAGAGACAAGGTTTCACCAAGTTGCTTAGGTTGGTCTCGAACCCCTGGGCTCAGGCAATCCTGTTGCCTCGGCCTCCAAAGTGCTGGGATTATAGACTGAGCCACCGCGCCCGGCCTACTAGATGTTTTTAATATATAAAAACATCTCTTCTGTCCTCCCTTAAGTTTTCTATTAACATATCTCTGGATCTGAGCCATTAAGGTATAACAAGGGCTAATCTCAAGCATTCTCCATTGTTACAAACTATGCATCTAGTGCATAATTCAAATTGCTTAGGTTTTCCACTGAAAATAAGAATTAATAAGAATTAACACTGCAGCTACTGTATGTAATTAAAACTGTTAAATATAAGAGAAGCAGTTTTACATACATAATACATAAGGGAAGCAAAATGTGTTTTTGGTAAAAAGTTATACTAATTCATGGGAATGTGGTTTTTTGTTCAATGAAAACCAACTCTGTCTTAGAGGTTTCTACCTTTTTAGATTTTTATTTTATGTTTTATTTCATTTTTATTTGAGAATTGTGAGGAACAGGTGAAGATTTGGCATGTAAATCAATTGCAAGGAGGTGAGGTTTGGGCTTCTGGAGGGCCCTCTCTTCCCTGGGAGTGGACACAGCACCCAATAGGTGGTTGTGTGCCCTTATCCCCTCTCCCTCCTCCTTTATGGTGCCCAGGATTTGTTTTTTCTATGTTTGTGCTCCAGAGCCCAATGTTTAGGGCCGCATATGAGTTTTTTGTTTCTGTGATCGTTCTATTAAAATGACGATTCTCCAACTGCATCTGTGTTGCTCAAAGGACATGATTTTGTTCCTCTTTACGGCTGCATAGCATTCCATCATGCACATGTACCATATTTTCTTTATCCAGTCCACTTTCGGTGGGCACCCAAGTTGGTTCCATGCTTTTGCTATTGTGAATGGTGCTGCAATGAACATACAGTCAGGTATTTTTTGGATAGAGTCATTTATTTTCCTCTGGGTATATTCCCAGATGTGAGACTTCTGGACTGTAGGATAGTTCAACTTTTAGTTATTTGAGAAAATGCCACACTGCTCTCCACAAAGGTTGAAAAGCTTTCATATGCATCAGCCACATAGAAGTGTCCATTTTCTCCACAGCCTCACCAACACCTGTTGTTTTTTGACTTTTTAATGGTACCCATCCTGACAAGTGTGAAGAGGCATCTCATTGTACGTCTGTTTTGCATTTCTCTGATGACTAGTGAGGCTGAACATTTTTTCACGCTTATTGGCTGCTTGAATGTCTTCCTTTGAGAAGAGTCTGTCCATGTCCTTTGCTCACTTTTTGATGGAGTTGTTTGTTTTTTTTCCCCTGTCAATTATTTTGAGTTCCTTGTAAATCCTGATGTTGCACTTTTCTTGGATTCATAGCTTGCACATATTGTTTTCCCCATTCTGTGGGTTGTCTCTTTACTCTCTTAATGGTTTCTTTTGCTTTTTAGCCTGATAAGGTCCCACCTGTCAATTTTAGATTTTGCTGCATTTGCTTTTGAGGACTTGGCCATGAATTCATTGCCTATTGCAATATCCAGGCAGTATTCCCTAAGTTTTCTTCTAGGATTCTTATAGTTTGAGGTTTCACATTAGATTCCTTGATTCATTTGCGACTCCATCTCAATGATAATGATAACAATATATAAATGGGCCAGGAAGGGAGGCTTATGCCTGTCACCCCAGCACTTTTGGAGGCCAAGGCAGGAGGATTGCTTGAGGCCAGGGGTTCAAGAGCCTGGAAAACATAGCAAGGCATCATCTCAATAACAATAATAATTTTAAAAATATATAAATGGGCCAGGTGCAGTGGCTCACACTGTTGTCCTTGTCCAAGAACTTGGAAGACTGAGGAGGGAGGGTTGCTGGAGGCCAGGAGTTCAAGACCAACCTGGACAACATAGTGAGACCTCATCTCAATAACAACGGCTATTTATTATAATAATAATAAAATATAAGTGGGCCACGTGTGGTGACTCACACCTGTCATTCTAGCACTTTGGGAGGCTGAGGCGGGAGGATCACTGGAGGCCAGGAGTTCAAAACCAGCCTGGACAACATAGCAGGACCCCATTTCAGCAACAAATTAAAAAATGAGCCAGGTGTGGTGATGCCTCTAATTCTAGCTACACAGTGAGACCCTGACTCAAAAAATAACCAAAATTTAGCACAGACACCATCATGGAGGTTGAAAGTAAGTTGATCTGGTTGAATTTGATTTTTGTTGTATTTATTTTTTGTACCTTAAGGGTCTCACTATGCAGGCCAGGCTGGAGGGCAGGAGCACCATCATGGCTCACAGCAGCCTCGACTTCCTAACTCAGGCAAGCCTCCCACCTCGGCCTCCCAAGTAGCTGGGATTGCAGACACCACCACACTGATCTAATGTAAAAAAAGTTTTTTTGAGTTGAGGTCTTGCTATCTATGTTGCCCAGACTGGTCTTGAACCTCTGGGCTCCAGCAATCCTCCTGCCTCAGCCTCCCAAATGGCTGGGATGACAGGTTTCACCACACCCAGTTCATTTTTATATTTTTTGTCCAGATGGAGGGCTTGCTATGTGACCCAAGCTGGAGGGCAGGGGCATGATCACAGCTCACAACAGACTCCACTTCCTGAGCTCAGGCAGTCCTCCCACCTTGGTCTCCCAAGTAGCTGGGATTGCAGGCAACACCACACTGGCTAATTTTTTTTTTGTAGTGGCAGGGTCTTGCTATGCTGCCCAGGCTGGTCTCAAACCCTGGCCTCTAGCGATCCTCCCTCCTTGGCCTCCCAAAGGGCTGGGATGACAGGCGCCACCTTTCCCAGCTCATTTGTGTATATTTTTGTCCACATGGGGTCTTGCTATGTTGCCCAGGCTGGTTTTTTACCTCCTGGCCTCCTACGATCCTCCTGCCTTGACCTCCCAAAGGGCTGGAGTGACAGGTTGAGCCGCCATGCCTGGCCGGAGTTTGTATTTTGTTAAAATTCAAAGAAGTGTTTGGGTTTTGCCCTGTCATGACAAGAAAGAGAAAAAAGCATGTGGCTTGCTCCATCAGAGGAAACGGAATGAGTAACTGGCCAGGGACTCATGGTGGCCACGACACATGCCTCCCCCCGAGGCTGTGGGTGGGCGATTCCAGGAGGAACCAGGAAAACAAAGCTGAAAAAAAGAAGCCTTTTTTAAAAAGAGGACGTGTGGAGGTTCATGCATGTCATTCCAGCATTTTGGGAGGCCGAGGCGGGAGGATCACTGAGGGCAAGAAGTTGAGACCAACCTGGGCAACATAGTGAGATCCCATCTCTACCAAACAACAACAAAACAAAAACAAAAACTCCCCCCAAAAAACAAACAAACAAAAAAGCCAGAGTGTGGTGGCACATGCTTGTAGTCCCAGCTACTTAGGAGGCCGAAGCAGGGGGAACACTTGAGGCCAGGAGGTAAAAAATCAGCCAGGATGTGAAGACCAGCCTGGGCAACATCGTAAGACCCCATCTCTAAAAAAAGAAAATTAGTATGGTGTGGTGGGTTGCACCTGTCATCCCAACCTTTGGGAGGCTGAGGCAGAAGAATTGCTTGAGGTCAGAAGGTCGAGACTAGCCTGGGCAATATAGTGAAACCCCATCTCTACAAAAAAAAAAATAAGCCAGTTGTGGTGGCACCTGTCCTCCCAGCTATTTGCGAGCTGAGGTGGGAGGATTGCCTGAGCCCAGGAGGTCAATGCTGAGGTGAGCCATGATCATGCCCCTGCCCTCCAGCCTGGGCCACACAGTGAGACTCCATCTGTACAAAACAATTTTTTAAAATTAGCAATTTGGGAGGCCGAGGCAGGAGGATCACTTGAGGCCAGGAATTTGAGACCAGCCTGGGAAACATAATAAGACTCCCATCTCTACAAAAAATACAAAAATTGGCTGGGTGTGATGGTGCACACCCATCATCCCAGCTACTTGGGAGGCTGAGGAGGGAGGATCACCTGAGCCCAGGAGACTGAGGCTGCTGTGAGCTGTGATTGTGCCCCTGACCTCCAGCTTGGGCCACACAGTGAGACCCCATGTGCACAAGAATTTTTAAAAATCAGCCAGGTAGGAGGACTCATGCCTGTCATTCCAGCATTTTGGGAGGTCAAGGCAGGAGGATCGCTGGAGGCCAGAGGTTTGAGACCAGCCTGGGCAACATAGCAAGATCCCATCTCCAAAAAAATAAAAGAATCAGCCAGGTGTGGTGGTGCACACCTATCGTCCCAGCTACTCAGAAGGCTGAGGAGGGAGGATCTCCTGAGCCCAGGAGGTCGAGGCTTCGGTGAGCCTTGATTGTGCCCCTGAACTCCAGCCTGACCCAAACAGAAAGGCTCCAAATTTTTAGCCAAAATGTGATAAGGCCGCATTACTAGCTGTCTTGGGCTGCCTACATTCCACAGGGTGTGGTTTGGACATGCCTGGTGTTGACTGTCTTTGTGTCTGAGGACATGTGTCTACACCCCGGTCCAGCATCATGTCCTTATAGACGAGAAAACTGAGACCCAGAAACCTCCACAGTTTCACTGTATGAATTTCCAGTTAGTGACGGGGTCAGGGTCAGGATTCGGGTCTGTGTTGTGTCACCTTTTTTTTTCTTTTTTGTATTTGCTTTCTTTTGACAGATATTTTTAGGGATGGGGCCTCATCTGTGGCACAGGCTGGTCTCCAATTCCTGGGATCAAGCGATCCTCCTGCCTCAGCCTCCCCAACAGTTAGGATGACAGGCATTACCGTGCCAGACTGTTTTTCTTTTTTTGTAGAGGTGGGGTCTTGCTATGTGGCCTAGGCTGGAGGGCAGGGGCACGATCATAGTTCACCACAGCGTCGACCTCCTGGGCTCAGGCGATCCTCCCAATTTGGCCTCCCAAGTTGCTGGGACGACAGACATGACCCACTGTTCCTGGCTAATATTTTTTTTTTTTATTAGAGGTGGGATCTTGCGATGGCCCAGGCTGGAGTGCAGGGGCACGATCACGACTCACCACAGCCTCCACCTCCTGGGCTCAGGCGATCCTCTCGCCTCGGCATCCCGAGTAGCTGGGATGACAGGCACCACCATGGCTAGCTTTTTTTTTTTTTTTTTTTTAATTAAAGACGGGATCTTGCTAAGTTGCCCAGGCTGATCTTCAACTCCTGGCCTCAAGACATCCTCCCTCCTCAGACTTCCAAGTAGTTAGTACTCCAAGGACAATCATGCCCAGCTAATTTATTTTTATTTTTATTTTTTTGTAGAAATGGGGTCTCGTCAGGTTGCCCAAGCCGGCCTCAAACTCCTGGTCTCCAGTGATCTTCCTGCCTAGGACTCCTGAGTAGCTGGAATGACAGGCACCACCACATCCAGCCAATTTTTTAATTTATTGTAGAGATGGGGTCTTGCTATGTTGCCCAGGCTGGACTCGAACTCCTGGTCTCCAGCGATCATCCCACCTCAGCCTCCCAAAGTGCTGGGATAACAGGCATGAGCCTCCGCACCCAGCCGGCCTCAACTTTTATGCCTCAGCTATTTGAATATTTATTATTTTTTCTCTTCTGCCTACGAGTTAAATAATTTCCCCCTGAGCACAGGAATGGAGGCTCATGTCTGTGATCTCAGTGTTTTGCGAGTCCAAGGCAGGAGGAAGGCTGGAGGCCAGGAGTTTGAGGTCAACCTGGGCAACACAGCAAGACTCTGTCTCTCCAAAAAAATGAATAAATAAAATCTAGCCAGATGGAGCGGCTCATGACTATAATTTCAGCACTCTGGGATGCTGAGGTGGGAGGATCACTGGAGGCCAGGAGTTCAACGTAGCAAGACCCTGGGCAACGTAGCAAGACCCCATCTCTTCAAAAATAAAAAATAAGTCAGGCATGATGGCATCTGTCGTGCTAGGGACTCGGGAGGCCGAGGTGGGAGGATCATCTGAGCCCCGGAGGTCGAGGATGCAGTGAACTGTGATCGCACCACTGCCCTTCACCAGGCCCACACAGCGAGACCCCGACTCAATAAAAATCAAAAATAAAACTATTGATTGATTCATTAATAAAACAAATTGATATTATTGTTTTTGTCTGCTTTGTCAAAGATTAGTTGGTTGTAGATATTTGGGTTTATCTCTGGATTCTATCTTCTTTTCCACTTGTCCTCATGTCTGCTCTTGTACCAGTCCCGTGCTGTAGAATAATTTGAAGCCAGGTGATGTGATGCCTCCAGCTTTGTTCTTTTGCTTAGGATTGTTTTGACTATTCTGGCTCTTTTTGAGTCCACATGAATTTTAGGATTATTTTATCTGATTCTCTGAAGCACAATGTTGGTAGTTTGATAGGCATTACACTGGATCTGTAGCTTACTTTGGGTCATTTTTACATAGTGATTTTTCCAATTCATGAGAATGGAATTTTCTCCATTTGTTTGTGCCCGCTACAATTTGTTTCATCAGTTTGGTCGGTTGCCATGTAGAGAGTTTTAGCTCCTTGGTTAAATATATCCCTAGGCATTTTAGCTTTTTGGCTGCTACTGTAAATGGAATTGAGTTCTTGGTTTCTCAGCTTGGTTGCCATTGGTATGTAGTAGTGCTACTGATTTGTGTGTGTTAACTTTTGTATCCTGAAACTTTACAAAATGCATTGATCAAGTCAGGAGTCTTTTGGAGGAGTCTTTAGGATTCTTTAGGTGTAAGACCATATCATCAGCATAGAGAGATCGTTTGATTTCTTCTTTTCCAGTATGGATGCCCTTTATTGCTCTGGCTAGGACTTCCAGGACTATGTTGAATAGTAGTGGTGAAAAGTGGACATACTCGCCTCCTTCCAGTTCTGAGGGGGAAGCACATTCAACTTTTCTTTGTTCAGGATGGCCTTGTCTGTGGGTTTGCTGTATGCAGCTTTTATTGTTTTGAGGAATGTTCTCTCTATGCCTATTTTGCTGAGAGTTTTTATCATGGAGGGATGCTGGATTGTCTCAAATGCATTTACTGCATCTGTTGAAATGATCATATAATTTTTGTTTTAAATTCTGTTTATGTAGTGGATCATATTTATTGACTTGCATATGTCCCAACCTTTCATCTGTGGGATAAAACTTAATTGGTTGGGGGCATTTTTTAAAATGTGCTGTTGGATTCAGTTGGCTAACATTTTTTGAGTATCTTTGCATCTGTGTTCATAAGGGATATTGGTCTATAGTATTTTGTTGTTCTTTGTTCTGGCTTTGGTGTTATAGTGATCCTGCCCTTGGAGAATGAGTTAGAAAGAATTCTCTCCTCTTGAATCTTTTAGAATAGCTTCGGGTATTGGTGCCAGTTCGTCTGAAGGTCTGGGAGAATTAAGCTATGAGTCCATTAGGTCCTGGACATTTGTTGGTAGACTTCTAATTACTGTTTCAATCTTGCTATTTGTTATTGGTCTGTTCAAGGTTTCTATGCTTCCTGATTCAAGGTTGGGGAGCTATATGTTTTGAAGAATATATCCATTTTCTCTAGATTGTCTAGTTTATTTACAGAGGTATCCTTAATAGTCTTGAATGATCTTTTGAATTTCCATCATATCAGTTGTAATCTCCATTTTCATATCTGATTGAGCTGTTTGAATCTTCTCTCTTCATTTTTTATATAATCTAGCTAGAGTCTCTCAATTTTATTTATCTTTTTGGTTATTGATCCTTTGTATTTTTTAAGATTTCAATTCGATTTCATTCTGCTTGGATTTTTATTATTCATTTTCTTCTGCTGGCTTTCAGTTTGGTTTGTTCATGTCTCTCTAGTTCCTTGAGGTATAATGTTAGGTTGTCAATATGTGATCCTTCAGTCATTAATGTAGACCCTTAGCACTATAAATTTTTCTCTCAGCACAGCTTTGGCTATGTCCCAGAGATTTTGATAACTTGTTTCATTGTTGTCATTTGTTTCAGAGAAGTTTTAAATTTCCATCTTGATCTTATTGTTGACCCAAGAATCATTCAGGAGTAGATGTTTAATTTCCATATTTTTGCTTGGTTTTGTGAGTTCTTCTAGGAGCTAATTTCTAGTTTTACTCCACTGTGGTCTGAGAAGGTGCTTGATATGATTTCGATTTTTTGAATTTATTGACACTTGATTTGGTCCATATGGTCTATCTTGGAGAACCTTTCATGTGCTGATGAGAAAAATGTACATCCTGTAGTTTTGGGATGGAAAGTTCTGTAGATGTCTGTTAGTTCCATTTGCTCTAGAATCTGGTTTAACTCCAATGTTTCAGATTGACTTTCTGCTTTCATGATCTCTCTTTTACTGTCAGGAGAGTGTTGACATCACCCACTATTATTGTATTGTTGTTCATCTTTTTTTCTAGGTCTTACAGAATTTGCTTTAAAATGCTGGTGGCTCTGGCATTGGCACATATATATTTAAAATTGTTATTTCTCCTCATTGTATTGATCTCTTTATCATTATATACCATCTTTGTCTTTTTTTTTTACTGTTAACTTAAAGTCTGCTTTATCTCATATGAAAATGGCTACTCTTGTTCATTTTGGGTTGCCAATTGCATGGAATGATTTTTTCATGTGTTCCTTGAGTTTATTGGAGTCTTTGCAAGTTAAGTGGTTCTCTTGAAGGCAGCAGATATTTGGTTGTATTTGTTAATCCATTCTGCTAGTAGATATCTTTTCAGTGGGGACATTGAGACCAATTATGCTCACAGTTCATAATGATATGTATGATACTATTCCATTCCTCATACTGGTTGTTATCTGATAGCCTTATTTATTTGCTTATTTATTTATTATTTTTTCTATTGTTGGTGTCCCTTAAGGTCTGAACTTGGTGATTTCCAGCTTTTTCAACTGGTGTATTTTGACCTTTTCAGTGTTCAAAACTCCTTTGATAATTTCTTTTTGAGCCGGTCTAGTGGTGACAAACTCCCTCAGTATTTGCTTGTCTGCTAAATATTTTATTTCTCCTTCCTTTAATGAAAATTAAGGTGTGGGATACAAAATCCTTGGCTGACAGTATTCTGTTTGAACAGACTGAAAATAGGGTCCTAATCCCTTCTGGTTTGCAAGGTTTCTTCTGAGAAGACTGGTATTTGATAGGTTTACCTTTGTAAGTTATTTGATGCTTTTGTTTCACGCTCTTAACATTTTTTTCCTTCACATCAACTTTGCACAACTGGATGATTATATGCCTTGGGGATAACTATTTTGCAATGAGTCTTCTGAGGGTTCTTTGGATTTCTTGTTTCTAGATAGTTAGATCTCTGGCAAAGCTAGGCACGTTTTCCTCCATTATTCCCTCAAATAGATTTTTCCAAACCTATTGCTTCCTCTTCTTCCCAGGAATACCTATGATTCTTATGTGTGGATGTTTTACATAGTCCCATCTGTCTTGGAGATTTTGTCCCATTCTCTTGATTCTTTTTCCTTTGTTGTTTTCTGATTTGGTTAATTCAAAAGCTTTGTCTTCAAGTTCTAAGATTCTTTCTTTTGCTTGTTCTAGTCTACTGGTCAAACTTTTCACTGTATTTTGTACTTTCCTAAATAATTATTTTACTTCCAGAATTTTGGATTTTTTTAAAGCTGTCTATCTCTTTGGATAATTTTTCATTCAGGTCCTAAGTAGTTTTTAAAGTGTCTTTATGTTGGTTTTCAATTTTTTCCTGAATTTCATTGATCACTTTTATAATCAACCTTTTGAATTCTATGTCTGGAATTTCAAACATTTCATTTTGATTACAGTTCATCGCTAAAGAGTTGGTGTGGTCATTTGTGGGTATTGGAGAACTATGTTTTTTCATATTGCCAGAATTTTTTTCTGCTTCCTTCTCATTTGGGAAGACCATTTCTTCTTATGTGAGGTTGGCAGGGAGCTGACATAGGCACTGCAGGGTTTTCTTGGTTACATATAGCCTGGGTGTAGTAAGTTTCTCAGTTGCCAGCTGTGGCAGTCCTGTGCTGGGTACCTGCACTGGATCAGGGCATCCCAAGTGGTGGAGTGGCTTGGAAAGTGGTGTTAGCTGGGGTTTGGGATCAAGTCTTTCCTGAAGTTGAGGTATTATATCTGATGCGGTGGGTTAAACTGTTGACCTGTGGCCAGAATTGGCACTTGTGGGAAACAGTTAGCTGCAATGGTGGCTGTGGGCTTTCTCCTTGGCGAACGTTGCTCCAAGGAAATGCCCAAGGTTTGAGCCATTGAGAGTCTTTTTGAGCCAACGAGAGTCAGCAGGAGTGGGGGAAGGAGCTGAAGCCTCCCACAAGTGGGCACTCTGTGCTACCCCAGTGGGGGTTAGGAGGAGGTCTCAAGCCACTGGAGTGAGGCTGCTGTGTCATTATATTTCTTTCTTAAAAATATGAGTCCACATCTAGGAAAATACACATATCACAAAGCATGTGTACTTGGAAGATAGAGATAGCAGAGATAGGTAGAACAGGTTTTTTAAAGAAGGTCTAGTGCAACTTCAAAGTGAATGTCCACAGCGAATTCAGAACTGTAAATGTTCCATGTCTTTTCCATATGGGGATTATCCAGTTGGTCTCATGATAGATAAAGCCTATTAACAGAAAAAATATGAATTACATTTTATTACAGGGCTAGGTAAAAAGCCACACAATAGGGCACTATTATTAGAGCTTTCAAAAAAAGACTTGCTCACAACAATGAGAGCCTCAGTGCATGTTTTTACCTTTCATTTGGCTCCTTCCATCTTTCTGGTCAGATACAAAATACCTGTTCTTAAGTAACATATCAATAACACGTGCTACTGATTTTTTTAACACTGTTTTTTAATGGAATAAATCTAGGTTAAATGGTATCCCGGTTTAATAAAGTATCTAAATTTCTATATGTGACAGAAATCAGAGACTACATGTGGATCAAAAATCAGGAATAAAATACTGTGTCTCTTTTCAATGATGGAAGTTGGCATTTTTGGCTGAAGTGCAATCTCATAGCTAATAAAAACAGCTTTACCAAGTGGTATGTCCATTTAAATGTTATAGAAATCTTTAGAAACTTACATAAATGTACAAATAAAGTGATCTAACTTGTTGCTTCTTGATGTCTTATAAGAAAAATGCATCCCTCAGAAAGAACCACTTTTGAGGAGTAGCACTAAATGAAGCTCCACCCCGATCTCGCTATTGAGGGACTTTGCTCATGTTATGAGTCAAGGATCGTTGTTTGTCTATACCCAGAAAAAAAATGGTAAAATTTTTTTTCCTCAAATCCAAAGTCCACGCTTTCTTTTTTTAATTTTTTATTATAAAGATGTGGGGTACAATTCAGGGTTTGGTACCAAAGTCCATGCTTTCAAAATTCATTACAAGTGTGCATTACAAGTGTGTAGACCACATCTTAGTTTATTATGCCTTATAGAACTTGAGGTGTTACTAGATCCATTTTAAATGTGAAGGAAAGGCAAGGATTGGGTGTGACAATAACAATGATTCGTGCCACATGCAATACAAACACTTCTCCAATTCTGACCCAAATGATTGTTACAATATTTATTCCTTTTGTATTGGATCGCAAGGTGATACCAAAAAAGTCTCAATTTTTTTTTTTTACCACCATAGACAAATACTCCTTCAAACACAGAACTTTTAGACTCAGGAATAAGTTTCCAGATGTGGTAGAAGATTCTTTTCAATAGTAGTCTTCAAAGCCAATGAATGATTTTTACATGATTCTCAAAATTCAGTTATTAGAAAATCATGCTTAAAAGTGAGACTATCAATTAATAAATTTTAAGCCAATTTTCTTAATGCTTTTTGTGTCTTGTAACTTCTGTCCTGGACACAAGTGTGTCAATCAGCTTTTAGGCTAGTGAAGCCCCCCTAGATCTGTTCTGGGAGTGTGAACTCCTTTACATCCTCACCTCCCTTTCTCTTTAAGTCCGTATTTTTGCCTTTATAAACACCTCACTTTGCTCACAAAAACAAATGAAGAAACAAAAAGAAGCAAACATTTCCCTGGGAGGCATTTGTTATCACACTCAAGATCGGATGATAGTACTCTGTAACTTGCAACACAGTCTTATGGCATGCTCCTGAGGATAATGCAAGAGTGTGTCTCAAGAACAGATGTGTTTTTAAAATAGCAACCAGAGTGTGAGGAGTAAGGCAATGAAGAATGGTATTTTGAGGATTTTGTGGTTTAAATTGAACTGCAGTAAGTCTTACACACAGACACTAAAGATTAGGCTGTTGTAATTGGATTAGACTATATCCATACCTCTTTCTCAGTATAAGAGATGTGTGGAACCAGAACTAAAAAGCACATTCATCATAATAATTAGGAAGCACCTAAAAAAGATGTGGTTAAAAGAAAAAGGTTATATTCATCGTACAAGTGATACCAAGAATAATTCCATAAGGATTAAAATTCCTTCCTTTATTCTTTTAAATATTTATCAAACAATTATAACCACTAAATATGCAGCCCGCCACTGTCTAGAACAATACACTCAAGACACAAAGGCAGAGGCCTTAAGAGAATGGTTTTGCTTTCTCTTGATATTTGTATTAAATTTTTTAAGGGACTATTTTTTTCCATGATAGATATTTAATTCAGACGATAAGTTTTGAATCTAGTTTAGATAATGCTACACAGAATCTGCTAAGGGCCTATGCCTATATATAACCAAACATATTGTCGTGAAATTTTATAATTTTTTGTTGCCTTGGCATCCATTCAAAATACGCATTGAACTTTCTCATTCAGAAGCAGGACTCAGTCATACTTAATATAGCTTCCTGTTCTTCACTTCCTCACAGTTCCTCAGTGTGAATGATTCAGATATCTGCCTCAGATGACCACTTCCTGGTGACCACCCCCTTATGGAATAGCTAGAAACAGCCTACTTGACTCACCCCACAGACCCCATCCTCATCATGGATTGAGAGGCTATTTCACAGCCACTACCTTTCAGTCACAGAATTCCTTCTGGACCTTGCGCCTGCTTGCATTATCCCCATCAATTAGACCTCCTGCAGAAAACCTGCTTGGGTAACACCTTGAACCCCAACAAAGTCTCCCACTTTCAGGGTTCTCTCCCTCTCTCTCCCTCTCTCTCCTCTCCTTCTCTCTCTCTCTCTCTCTCTCTCTCTCTCTCTCTCTCTCTCTCTCTCTCACTCTCTCTCTCTCACTCTCTCTCTCTCTCTCACTCTCTCTCTCAACCTCTTTTGCTTCCCACACACTGGTCAAGCGCAGATATCCTGGATGGCTGCTCCCTTCCAGCTGGCCCTGCCAAGTTGCTGCTCCTGTCTCCCTGGAATTTATAAGTAAGGAAAAACTGCTTCTGTGACTTCCTATGTTTTGTTGTGCTGCCTTCCCTGGGTTTCACCTGACTGGCACACCCAAACCTAACTTTCTCCCCAGACAGGGCCCTCCTAAAGAGTGGCTACCTTGGTAGGAATACATGGACAAAGGTCAGAAAAGAGCCCAAGAATTTCTACCAGTGTAAACAGGTTTTCTGTTTATACAGACACATGGTCATGGGTCACACACATAGACCTCAAGCCAACTGTCAGGATAAAGAGATTTCCTGTGAAAGACACACCAAAAATCCACAGCCACCTCACCAGGAGTCCTATCAGAGCAGGGCTAGAGGTTATAGCCTCTCTCCTGAGAGAGAGGTCAGTATCAGCATGGAGAAAAATGCAACACATGTTATCTTTAGTACATGGAGCACTTTGGAAAGTG
Source organism: Cephalopachus bancanus (assembly GCA_027257055.1). Classification (NCBI taxonomy): domain Eukaryota; kingdom Metazoa; phylum Chordata; class Mammalia; order Primates; family Tarsiidae; genus Cephalopachus; species Cephalopachus bancanus. The sequence continues at coordinate 6,932 of JAPVLO010001457.1, read as the reverse complement.
CTTTCATCTTATGTCCCTCAATACTCACCAAGACTAGAGTGGCCTTTAAACCACTGTGTCTCCTTAGAGAACACCTGTTCTATTAAAAAAATCCAAATAATAAAAAAAAAGGAAAATATACTCAAACTTCCTTAATTCTTTTCCCTACTTTTTCCCTTCCATGTAATCTTCCGTTCTCCTTCCTTTTCTACGTCCCTCCCTTCTCCTTCTTTGCTTTTGTTTCTCCTTTCCTTCTTTCAGTATTGAAGATAACATTAAAAATGATAACAACTATTAATACTTATTTATAGCAACATGTATTTTGTTCTTGGACTAATATATCTTTAAATTTTTTTAGAAAAAAAGAAATGTATAAAAAGTATTACCTTTGTCTCTTTTGCAGTGAATCATTGCCACATTCTTGCAATTTTGAGCTATCCACTGTTTTATGTGGTTGGAGAACGCCACCATCTCGCTGATTTCAAATGTAAACTTTTTAGTTAAATTAAAATATTTTCAATAAATCAACCCCAATGTATTTAGCCCTCTTCTGATAGACAACTTTGCATAAAACTTACCCCAGAGTGGGGACATTGTGTTCATCAATCTCGATTCTATGGACCCTATCGTGGTAGTACATAGGATAGTAGTCCCTTGCACCTAAAATAAATAGCAGATATCATTTCTCTCTACCTCATAACATAGTAAATCATAAAGTTATTAATAAGTTAACATTTTTTCTTAGAAATTATTTATGCACTCTCAATAGAAGATTTCTGAGTGGATCCGGCTGTTCTAAAACAAACTTAAGTGTCTCAAAAAAAAGATAGCTCATAATCGCGTTGAGTTAGTAGTTGGACCCTCACTATCTCTACATCAAAAATCAGTAGATTAATTCATCTCCCAGGTATGCATCATCTGACTACTCAACTTAGTTTTCATCTCAGCAACCTTCATTATTAGCTTATTAGCTTATTTATTTTATAGACCTTGCTTTTAACTTTCTAATAGACTACTCATTATACTATTGTAAGGTAGTTGGAAACCATGCAGACAGGCAAATGCAGCAAACCCAAAAACATATGCCCTTGAAAATGTCTATTTAATGTAAACGTAAAGGAAAAAGTTAAGGAGACAGAGTGAAAAACTGGGGTCAAAAATATTTTCCACAGGTTTTTTTGTATTTTTTTTTTGTTTCTCACATACAGTTCTGTTATCATCATCACCCACTGCTAGTAGATTAGAGGACATGTTTGTTCAATTGAATTTGTCCTCAAAATGCAATCTGACATGAATAATATACAGATTTTCTTAAACCTGTTACCACTAGAGCAGATGGCCCCTAAAATCATTTACCTCCATTCCAGTCTCTTTGGTCCCACTGGGCCTGCTTCCCTCATAGGGTCCTTTGTGCTCTTTGGCTAATTCTTCCCATCAAATGGGGATAGTGCAGTGTGGGGAATTTTGAATTCACTCCTCACCACCAACAAATACTCACGATTAAATTCAATGTAAACATGATATTATCTTCTTACAAGAAGTAATATTTTCTATCTACAGTAACAAAATATTGAGCATGTACATACTATAGAGATTGTAGATTAGATAGTGGTCTGCATGTTTTGCATCCAGGAGCTGCACGGCATCCTAAAAAGACAGGCATACATCTTACATAGCCACATGATACCGGCATAAGCCATTTCCTAGGAGTCATCTAAAATGGTTATTGCTTCTATTCACTTGTCTGTCAATGCCATCTTCTAGTAGAGATTCAGGGAGTATGAGGTATGTAAATTCCAAGTCAGGTCTAATCTACTGTGGTTTTCAAATAATCCACAAAGTTTGTTTGGCTACACGGATTAGAATCTACTATAAATCACAATATTGTAAGGTACTAGAAAAGGAAATGAGATAGTAACTAGTTTCAAGTAAATTTGTCCCTAATTATTATTTGATTATTAATGGATTTGTTACTTAATACTTATTGGTTCTTTAAAAATCTATTTTTTAATCTGGATATTATAGTGTATCTAAGCATTGTGCAAATAAATCAATCACTCTAAAAAATAGGTACTGTAATTGCATGTGTGTATGAGAAAGATAAACATATTATATCAAATTTTATATTGGTGGCAGCAATATGAAGACATTTGTGGCTCATTTGTGTTTTCTTATTTTCTATAAGGAATATATACAAGTATTTGTATGTATTATATATATGGTGTGTGTGTGTGTGTGTGTGTGTGTGTGTGTGTGTGTGTGTGTACACCTTTAAAGTGACAAATAGTAGTTGTTATTTAAGATGTAGTTAATACCACCTTACTGATCCAACAATATGTGCAGGAGTTGTATCAGTTTGAAACATATGTACACACAAATACACAACACACACGTATCTGTGTGGAACAACAAATATTAGTGTCACAAAATTTCAAAAGATAATTTGTATAGTAACCTCAAAGCAATGTTTACTGGTACAACCTTGAGAGAGAAAAAATTAAGGTATCAAAGTGATCAATTTGTTAAATTAGTTATTCCTCTCAGGAAGAAATAATAAGTCAAAAAGATCATCAATCTGATCTGCATAGAATAGGTGGAAGAGTATAAAACATCTTATGCATCAAAAAATTCATGTAATCTCTTACATAAAATCTATGTGGATTGAGCCGCGGGTTCGAGACCCACCTGGGCAGCGAGACCTCATCTCTACAATAAATCAAAAAATCAGCTGGGCGTGGTAGTGCATGCCTGTAATTCCAGCTACTTGGAAGGCTGAGGGGGAAGGATCGCCAGAGCCCAGCAGGTTGAGGCTGCGGTGGCCGGGAGCGGCCACTGCACTCCAGTCTGGGTGACAGAGTGAGACTCCAACTCAAAAAAAAAAAAAGAAATCAAATATAAAAAGACTACAATAACCCTAAGAAATTTAAGTGAACATTAATCAATTCTTTGGAGGAAGAACTAAGTGTTAATCAGTAAAAAATCAATAGCTTTAGGTTTGACATCCTACATTTTGAAATTTCTGTTTTAAAATGTCAATAAATGAGAGAAAATATTTTTCAGTAAAATCCACAGAATGGATACTATGCCTGGTATAACAGCTTAATAACTCATAAACACCATCTTAAATAATACTCCCTGATCCTATAGATAGATGATTCCAAAATACAATAATCCACAAAAGAGAAAATCCAACTGAGTAACAAAATACATAGATAAATATTCAGCCTTCACCCATAAAGAAGCCAAAACAACGATATTACAGTTGAATTCACGAAATTAGTCCTTTCCTTTTTACTGAGAAAATCCAATGGTGGTAAATATGGTATGAAATAAAAGCTTTTGTTTCTTTGTTCATAATATAATAATACTATGGCCCTTGGATTTGGCAATATAAACCAAGAATTCTAAAAATATTCCTACTCTTTGGATAATTTTACTCCTGGGATCCTACCCAGAAAAAGTCTATGCTCAAAGATATTTGTCCCTATGTTATTGATAATAATGACACCTGAATGTCCAATATTACTGGTTAATTACAGCATCAGTGAAAGATAAGGAAACCATTAGAATGCTGTTCTGCTTTTCATTCTCTCAACAAGCAAATATTTCACTGCGTTCAATTTATGTGCAGTCTTCTTTAGTATAACCACACAGAAGAACAGTCAGTATTGGCTATTTACTAAAAATGAATATACCTACAGGGCTGAGCTTCAATGATTTTTTAAATTAAAATTTTTTAATTAATTGATTTAGAATTAAGTTTTAAAAAATTAAAATTTGGAAGGTTTTTTGAGAGTATCACGTTTAGTTGTCACATGTACCGGAAAAATTATTGCCTTTTTTGAGAGCTCTAACAATTTTCATATCTTAGTCTTAGTTTCAATATTTAGACAAGTGAGTTATAGTATTTCATACTGATTTCCATATTTTAGTGTTTGACCCTGTACAATGGATCTTTAACTCTCTCATATAATACATATATGCATAATATGTATTATTGATATTTGTAAATATAGAATATGTATTTATACATTATATGTAGATCATTTATAACAAATCTGGTATGCATTCCATATCAATAAGTATTCTTTTTTTAATATAATCAATATTTTTTATTATGATATTGTGGGGTACAGATAAGGGTTATGTATACAAATATGCTTTGTTCAGGCTCCCTTGTTGATAAGAAGTGTCTCCCCATCCCCAACAGATGTTTATTACCATTAATCCCATCTCCCTTCCCCTCCCCCCACCAGAGTTTCCCACGACTGTCAGTCATTTTCTTATGGTAATTCGTTGGATAATCAAGGTCCACTATATGAGTGAGAACATGTGATACTCAGATCTTTGTTTCTGTGAGAGGTCACTCAGTATTATAGACTCTAATTCCATCCAGATTGCTGCAAAATTCATGATTTTGATCTTTTTATGGCTGCGTAGTATTCCATCATGTATATGTACCACATTTTTTTAAACCAGTCCTCTTTTGATGGACAGCATGGTTGCTTCCAGGTTCTTGCTATTGTGAAAAATGTTGCGATAAACATTCGTGTGCAGGTATCTTTTTTATAGAGAGATTTGAGTTCTTCAGGGCATATTCCCAGTAGGAGGATTGCGGGGTCCTATGGAGGTCAATATTTAGAGCTTTTAGGAATCGCCATACTGTTTTCCACAGAGGTTGCACTAGTTTGCACTCCCACCAACAGTGTAGAAGTGTTCCCTTTTCATCACACTCTCTTCAGCAACTGTTATTTTTTGAGTTATTGATAATTACCATTCTGACTGGAGTTAGGTGGTATCTCAGTGTGGTTTTGATTTGCATCTCCCTGATGATTAGTGAGATTGAACATTTTTTCATGTGTCTGTTGGCTGCTTGGATGTCTTCCTTTGAGAAATGTCTGTTCATATCTTTTACTCATTTATAATGGGGTTGTTTGTTTTTTTCTTTTCAGCATGTTTGAGTTCCTTGTAGATCCAAGATGTTAAGCCTTTGTCAGACCTGGAGTTGGCAAGTACTTTTTCCCAGTCTGTAGGCTGTCTCCCTGATCTCTTGATGGTTTCTTTGGCTTTGCAGAAGCTTGTCAGTTTAATGAGGTCCCACTTGTCTATCTTCTCTCTTATGGCCTGTGGGATTCAGGTTTTCTGCAGGAATTAGATACCAATTTCCCAAATTTTCCATGAGTTTATGTCCTTCATTTTCAAAGGTTCTTTTGGTTTGAGGTTTTACATTTAGGTCCCTGATCCATTTGGAGTTAATTTTTGTGTGTGGGGATAGATAGGGGTTCTGTTTCAATCTTCTGCATGTGGTCAGCCAGTTTTCCCAGCACCATTTACTGAATAGGTTCTATTCTCCCCAGTGGTAGGTGGTGGAGGCTTTGTCGAAGATGAGTTTGTTGAGAAATTGAGGTTTTGCTTCTGGAATCTCAATTCTATTCCATTGATCTATATGCCTGTTGCTATACCAATACTAAACTGTTTTGATTATTGTAGCTTTATAGTAAAGTTTGAAGTCTGGTAATGTGACACCACCTGTTTTTTTTTTTTTTTTTTTTTTTTTTTTGCTGAGGATTGTTCTGACTATTCTTGGTCATTTGTGTTTCCACACGAATTTCTGTGTTGTTTTTTCTAGGTCTGAGAAGAATGTTGCTGGTAATTTGATGGATGTTGCATTAAATCTGTAGATTGCCTTAGGTAGGATGGACATCTTCACAATGTTGATTCTTCCAATCCATGAGCATGGGATATTTTTCCACTTGTTTGTGTCATCTTTGATTTTTTTGAGCAGTGTTTTGTAGTTTTCATTGTAAAGGTCTTTCACATGTCTGGTTAGGAAGATGCCAAGGTATTTCATTTTCTTTGTGTCTATTGTGAATGGAATTGTGCTTTTTATTTGGCTTTCTGTTTGTTTATTATTGGTGTAGATAAATGCGATTGCCTTTTGTACGTTTATTTTGTATCCTGAGACTTGCCAAAGTCCTTTATCAGTGCAAGGAGGCTTTTGACAGATTCTCTTGGGTTTTCAAGGTACACGATCATGTCATCTGCTAAGAGAGATAACTTGACTTCCTCTTTTCCTATTTGGATACCCCTGATTGTCTTCTCTTCTCTGATTGCTCTAGCCAGGACTTCCAATACTATATTGAACAGAAGGGGTGAGAGTGGGCATCCTTGTCTTGTTCCAGTTTTCAGGGGGAATGGTTCCAATTTTTGTCTGTTTAGGAATATGCTGGCTGTGGGTTTCTCGTAGATGGCTTTTACTATTTTGAGGTATGTTCCCCATATGCCTAAATGTTCGAGGATTTTTATCAAGAAGTGGTGCTGGATTATCTCAAAAGGTTTTTCTGCATCTAATGATATAATCATGTGGTTTTTGTTTTGACATCTGTTGATGTATTTAATTACATTTATGGTTTTACGAATGTTGAACCAGCCTTGCATCCCCGGGATGAAGCCTGCTTGGTCATGATGAATGATTTTTGAGATGTGTTGTTGAATCCGTTTTGCTAGGATCTTGTTGAGAATTTTAGCATCTATGTTCATCAAAGATATTGGCCTGTAGTTCTCTTTCTTTGTTGGATCTTTACCTGGCTTGGGTATCAATGGGATGTTAGCTTCGTAAAATGATTTGGGGAGAGTTCCATCTTTCTCAATCATCTGGAATATCTTCAGTAGGATTGGTATCAGCTCCTCCTTAAATGTCTTGTAGAATTCTGCTGGAAAGCCATCTGGTCCAGGGCTTTTTTTATGTAGGTAGTTTTCTTATTACGTAGTCGATTTCCTTGATTGCTGTTGGTCTATTTAGGGTCTCAATTTCTTCTTGTTTCAACCTAGGCAGGTTGTGTGATGACAGAAAGTCCTCCATTTCCTTAAGGTTTTCAAGTTTGCTTCCATACGTGTACATAGTAGTCTCCAATGATCTTTTGTATTTCTTCAGGGTCATATGTGACTTCACT